>WBMZ01013223.1:0-277988 GCA_013400975.1 Atrichornis clamosus | reverse complement strand
AAGAGGCAGTGAGTAAAAACAAACTTCTTTTCCGAATGCCGGGGACCGCTCCCCCCGCCCCCGCACACCTTCCCCACCTCCTTTTGTGTTTTTTTCAGAACCATATCAAAGACTGGCCAGGGTGATTAACCGTTCTTTTATGTCCTGCTTGTCTGGCATTTGCATATGACTACACTCGCCCCTGCCAGTTGTCTCCCTGGTAACCGACTGGAAAAAGGAAGAAAAAATTCACTAAGAAACACAAACCCACCACAACCGTGACAGCTGTATTGGGAAAAGTGTAGCCAGCAAGTCAAATGAAGTGGATTTTTCTCCTCTATGTTGTAATTATGAGGTCATAACTGATGTCCTGTGTTTCGTTTAGGGCTTCTCAGGAAAATAAGGATATGGACATACTGGAATGAACGCAGAGGAGGGCCACCAAGGTGACTAGCAGGTTGAAACAAATCACACACAGGGAGGTGATGGAGCCCTGTTTGTTCAGCCTGCACAAGGGAAGTCTAATGGGGCTCTTCTGCTATTGTAATTGACAGGGGCAGTTTCTTCTGGTTATGCAATAAAAAAAGCAAGAGGCAATGGTCCTGACTGGCAACAACAGAAATTTCTATTGAAACTTGGAAAAAATGTTTTCACTGGGAGAGTGGTCAAACACTGAACCAAGTTGCCCATCCAAGTTGTGGAATCTCCATCTTGAAAGCTGTTTAAAACTTGACTGGACTAGCCATGGGCATAGCTCTTCACGTAGGTGAGGAGAAATCTGTTTAGTTTGGTGGAGAAGAAAATATGATGTGATCTAACAGTGGTCTGCAACTATCTGAAGGGGCAGTACAGCGATGACAAAATTTTCATGCTAGTTGCAGATAGTTTTGCAAAAGGCAATAGCAGCAATGTGCAGTGTGAGAAGTTTCAACTGGACATTACAAAAAATGTCTTTGTTAAGTGTGGTGCAGCACCAGGACAGAGAGACTGATTTAATCCTTGAAGGTTTTCAAGACTCAGCTAGACAAAGCTGTTGCTGACCTGGTCCTCTGTTGAAAAATCCTTTAACTAACTATGCAGGTGGACTGGATGATTTTCAGAGGTCCTTCCAACCAGTAAGCTTATATTTCTGTAATTCCGTCTCCCATATTGCACTGTTATCTCTCCTGCTGTGTTCCCTGGCTATCTCCATTTTCCTCCTTTTCTAGAGGTAACTTCTGTTCTTTCCAGAAAATGTCTTCTATTTTTGTCTGTTCTTTGCTCACTCTTTTCAGTGATTTATACCTGTTTTTCAACTCAGCTCCTCCTCCATTAGTGATCTCTTCCTTCATTTTGACCAGTTGACATATGGATTTTTAGGTCATACAACTCATTCATGCATCTCTCCTCTAAGTCATCTCATTTAATAAGTGTCTGCAAATTTCAAATGCCTGCACAGCCTCCTCTATCCCTTCCTTTGCCCTCTATTTTCATATCACTCTTACACCAATCCTCCAGCTGCAGCCCTAATCCTCAGATCTTTTCTCCTGTCTGGCAACACTTCATCAGTAGGTAATTTCCATCAGGTACATGTTCAAGAATAGAAAATATCCTACAGCTTCTGCATCAAGTCGTTTTCATGCCTGTGCCATTTTCAGTTGGATTTTATGCATTAAAGAAACTATTTCTCTGTCCCTTGCCTGGTTTTAATAGACTGTGGAGGTTTTTTTGGATGTGTCATATTGAGTCAACAATAATCTGTGTGGACATGAAAATATATAGTAACTTCTGAGAACTATCAAGTTTGTGAAAGATGATTTTGCCTGACCTTTTAGAAACATGTGGTGTATAAATTACTTCTGTGAGTAAGAGATCAATTCAGATAGAATTTCCCTAAATTTAAAGGGAAAATTGTACTTCCTTCATCTCACCCTATAAAAATATTTTTTAAAAACATCCTTTATGTCTTTGCTTTTATAGTCCCTGGACTTTCTTCAATGTTGGCTACTTCCATTGTTAAATCTCTGCAGTTAACTGTCCGTCAGCTGTGATTAAAAGCAGAAAGCTGCAGCTGGCTCAGATGCTCGCTGTCTGTGTTACTCTGCTCCCCCGGAGGAGACTGAAAACTACAAACTGCAGCAAACCACAGGTCCCACACACTCTAACCAGGCCAACTAGCACCAACCACTGCAACCTTCTCTTGCACTTGAAATTAAGTGGGAAGCTGAGAGAACATGCCACAACTTTTGGTATTGGTTGAAATTCCCTAGATTGAGTAGACGTAACACGATGACCAGGTAGCTAGAACGGATATAGCTGGTTTGAGAAGTGGCAACACAAGAGTAAGTGACACACATTTCTAATGCTGCAAACTCATCTCTTCGTAATGATTTCCACATATTTGGTGTTTTCTTTAATATACCAGTTCCGAGGGTCAATAGACTACAAGAAAACACCAAACTTCACAGATTTTACACATTGAGGACATCGACTGAAGTCTTCTGCACATGGTGCACTTTAAATAAATCTATTTACCTTGAGTCACTCCCCGTCCTAAAGATCTATTTATTGACCTGCCTTGCTCATGAAAAGTGGCAATCCTAATATTTTATTTATGCGTGTTTCCTGCCATAAAATAACATAGAAAAAGTTCATGCAGCATTTTGTCTCAACTCACACTTATGGACATTTATTTCAGAATAGGTGGTTCGATGACAACTGAGATCTAGATAAAACATCTAAAACTGGACTCTTCTAACCATCATTCCTAGTTTTGTTTGCTATGTATTTTTATGTCCTTTTCCACTACCTTTATATTAATAGTCTCACAATGTTTTGTAAGAGGACTAGATTACCGTGTCATGGCACAGAGACTCTGCTGTTTGTGGAAGAAGGAAGGTTTAAAATGAATTAGTGATGCTGAAAAAAAGTAAAAGGAAGAGTTTTAAAATCATTTTTTAAGCTGACAGTAAAATATAGCAGAAGTAGAGAATAATGTTTTTTACTGCTTGCTTATTTAGCTTCGTTTTTTTCTTTTATAATGAAAATGCTTGTATTAATTAAAATTTTCTACATCTTTTGTGTCTGTTAATAAATGCAACCCTGTATAAAAATGACACCATCTAATGCTTCAGGTATGTTCTATTGGTTGAACACCAGAAAGCCTTTTAAGGATATGCTGTAGTGTAAGCTGCCATTTTCTTTCTGTTCTGACTTCTTTATGTTTTCTTACCACATGTTTTATATGCTAATTTTCTGCAAATCTGCAAACATAATTTCATCACAAAAAAGTAAGATAACATATCAGCCACGGGATTGTCACAGTGATCCTCCTAGGGCTTTGCTCCTTTACCATCCTGATTTGAAAAAACTTCCATAAAAGTACAAAGTGACTCATGAAGGGCATTAGGACTGTGACAGAAGCTTTTGTCTGACCTTTTGTGGAATCAGGGGATTTAAATTAGTTCTGTAAATAAAGAGCAATCCAGATAAAGATACTTGAATGAATAAATAACTTGGAGGAAAAGGGAATAATTTTTTTCAGGTTAAAGCTGAATTATTTATGTGTTCTTTTTTCTGAGTTGATTTTCAAGAGAACATCATATATGATGGGGTAAAAACCTCACCTTTTTTTCTCTCATACAAGATTTGCAATTAAAGGACTGAAGGAATTGAGAAAATTAATTAAATGTAAAGACTAAACAGTTACTTTTCATGTGTTATGTGCTTAAAAATATGTTCTTTAGTTCAGAGGGGATTATGTATTCCTTTTTAGCTAATGTACAAGTTTAGTGAGCAGTAGGAAGTAGGAATTAGAAGACTTAAAAATGTAATAATGAACAAATTAAAATAATTCAAATAGGCAATTTCTGTTCACACCTAATCATTACCTTAGTTTTTATGTATCAAGTTAATATGAAACACAGTTATAATTTTACTCAGTTCCTACATAATAAGCACAGCTACTTGCACAAGAAAATGAAGCAGTGTTTTGCAAAACCTGAAAGTCTTTCAAAGCTGTTTTCTGGGATGATAGCTTTAAAATTACCATCTAAGTAAGTAACTGTTTTCAAAGAAAACAATAGTTGTTGCTTCTCTATGTCCAGAATCTCTATATCCAGAATCACACAAAGCACTTCAAATTTAGTTGTCTGCTCCTAAATTTGCCCTAAAGGTCACAAAATTAATTCTAAAGCCTGTAGACATCTTCAAGCTATTTTATATTACTATGAGATATTAAAAGCTTGGCTACTACTACAAGACCAGAAATCCACAACCTATACATTTGTATTTCTCAAAACTAAAAAGGTTCACAACAAAGCAGTTGAGTCAAGATTTATTTTTTAATATTTCCTCACCAATAATCACCTGTCTTTATCATCTTTGAGCTGTTGGAATGAGTTGGTGGAACACACCAGTGAACCTAAGGCTATGTCTATGGCCGTGAACTAAACAGTGCTTGTGAGTGTTCCCAGACACTGGAATACGACAGGTCTGAAATCACTAGAGCAGTCTCTGACATGCTTTTGGCCTGTACCAACCAGCAGTCTCCCAGGTAGTTCCCAGGCATGGAATTACAACATCCCACAGACCATTAGCACCAAAGGATTTGCATCCAGTGAGCCTGTCCTGGAGGCTGGTTGTGTTTGTTTACTGCTGTACTTGTAGGCCAGTCCATGCCAGTTGGCTTCTCTGCCTGGGAATATTCTTGGGAATGGTTTTAGTTGCTAGTATAGACATAGTTCCCTCCCTTTCTCACTGGTGCTCAGGGCAAGTAGGATGCTTAAGGAAGATAAAAACCAATACAATAAAGTTTCATTCAGTTAGAATCACTTTTGATAACCAAATCCCTAAGGATGAGCATTTTTTGCATTTTTTTTTTGAAGCAAGCCACCTTCCTGTTATTTTAATCCCATTGCAACAGTACAACACAGACTTCAGCTAAATTCAGAAACTGAGGTGCAGCTTGTTTTTTCTGTATATTGATTAATCCCATGCAGTATATATCAGGCTGAAGTTACATTTAAAGGTAGAATATGCCAATATTCAATGCTATAAATAATCAGAAATGAGTGCCATCTCAAGTCCTGAAATCTAAGAGGTCAGAGCACTAATTCTTGCTTCTGCAGAGTTCCTCTCATTTTGGACGAATTGTTTTCCGCCCAGTCAATAATGTCTAAACTGTCAGGCTGCAGGATTACGCTCCTCTCTGCCTGCAGTACAATCCATTTAAGCCTGCAATAAGATTAGGATGTCCCAAAGCAGACCACCAACTACCCCAATGGTAAAGGCAGCCCTAAAGAGATGATTTGAAAAACCTCCAGGTGAAGAGAGACAAAGCGGAAGGGCCGGAGGTTCCCATTTGCAGGTTGAAGACTCTACCATTTGGATGGAAGGTACAATAAAACCAAAGTTTACTTGCTCCCTTCCTACTTGTAAGTACTTACTTTCAGAGGAAATCTAGATTCTGACCTTGCAGTCTTGGTATAGATATGCAAGTCCCAAACAGAATGAGTTTTGAGACAAACCTACATATTACCAGTACCTTTGGTAGAATTTTAAATGGCTCCTCAGCACATGATGTTTTTGGGTCATCCTAACTTTGTGTAGTCCCCAAATTCTGGGTTTTGTATTCCACTCTTGAGCCCTAATCTCATAAAATTTTGTTGTGCTGTGCTGAAATTATGGACACCTAATTACTGCAATAGCTCTGACTTTTAAACCTCTGCTGTATTTACACTGCCTTTTCATTTGGGACCTGATTCAAAATATCCTGCAGGATGACTATACCTTGCTTCTCATCTGGAAAATCAAAATGCCTCTCCAAAGAAAGAAATCTGAGGCAGAGAGCAGGAGTGGCTCATACCCGAGCTCCTCCAGGCCTTACAGACATAGCTTCAGCCATTTGGTTATTTGAATGCAAATACAGATTTCAAAGTCAGTAGAAACAAAGCACGGCCTCCATGTGTAATATGGAGAGAAGCAGAGCCTTTCTACCTTACAGCAATCAGGAAGATAATACATTTCCATTCTGGACTCACTCAGGCAGTACACCACGGGAGCCATACAGAACATGCAGCCAAATAGATGGAAAGTTTTTGGGGGTGCAGAGGAGGCTGAATGATGGAGGCAGTTATGGATCAGTGATTCTCAGGACAGACTCACATTGTTCTAAATCCTAGTGAAAGCTTCTTTATGTACACTGACTGAGTACAGCTGAAGGACAGGGCACTTGCAGCACTGTGGCACAGGAGCAGAGTGGGGCAGGCACCAGCCAGAGCAGGCAGACGGGAATTCTCAGCTGGGAGAACCTGGCTGCCTTCCAGCCTTGCTCATTCCTCATCTGCATATATACATATATATAAAAATAAACATCTATTCACACACACATATATGTATATCAGAACTTTTAAGGGAATCATTATCTTACATATGTCTTCTAGATTGGCTAAGTTTTTTATCTCATACCTAGTCAGAGAATAAACCTACAGCCTTATCTGTGATTACCTTCAGCTTTCACATAAACCACACTGTTAAACAATCACGTTGGCAGAAATTTTCTGTGTCTCTTCTAAGAAAAAAGCTAGAACTAAATATCCCAACAGTACAGTAACTAGAATACCTGTACTGAAGAAGAAACACTCCAACAATCTTCAATAACAGAAAATATCTTTTCACACCTAGCACAAATAAAGGTGGGTAAAGGTACTGACTGAAGGCAGCAGGGAAGAGGGAATACATAAATGGGTTTCGTGATAAAAGTAAGTGTTCATTTCTTCCACCTTACCCCACTCCACACGCTTTACTAGTTACCAGGTAATTCTAATTTAATTCCTTTCATTAACTTCTTACAGCTTGTTCAGCTAGCTCTGCAGACAATTGATTTTTATTACTACATGCCTCAGTGACTTTCTACACTAGTTTTTTTTCACTGACTAAACAGTTCTTCAAATCTCTTCAAAATAGTATTTTGTTTGTCTTTTCATAGTTTAGTCTGTTTTTTCAATCAACATTATCACTTATTTATCATATTCTTCTATTAAAAAAATTCAATAGATATATAACACCAAATATTTGCTATTATGGTTGCTGCTTTCAGAGGTGTGATTTCAAGTTTTCATTATGGTGCTGCTGCTGGTGAAAATTGCTGACAAGAAAGAAAAATAGCCTGATTATGATATTGTAACTATTTGACATGTGAAAGAACAACATTTGGAAAGCACTTTTGAATAATTAAAGAGCTTTTAAGTTCCACAGCTGAGGATATCCTGTTATGGTTATGAAACTTCTTATTCAGATTGGCTTCACACTTAATTACACAGGCAGAGTTCACACTGACACCTGCTGTTAAGATTGCCTAACTTTTCTCATTATAAGACCATTTTCAACTTGATTGTGTAGGCTGGTCTTTTCTGGAGTAAGTGTCATCTTCAGAATTAAATCAAATGAAAAAAAGAGAGAGTCTGTGTTTCAGATGAACTTATGATTTTCAAGAATTACATGGGGGATAACAGCTTGCTTACTTCATATGAACTCTTGGTTATTTCATTTCAAAAAATCAGTTATCTACATCCTTTGAAAAGAGAACTTGAAAATCAGTACTTTCACTTGCTGAAGTTCCCTAGAGAGGCATTCATACTTTGCCAAGCTACAAGCCCCAGAAAAATCAGACAATACACACTGATTTAAGTGGAAGGGTATTACAATTTTATATCCAAAGTCTTTGAAGTTTCTACTTTCTTTTGCTTCTGAAATATCACCAGGAGTGAAACAAGACAGCTGGGGATCTCAAACACTGACAAAATATGTAGGATGATGAGGACAGAGGTGTTGCAATGGCGTGTATGAAACAGAAGAAGAATAGACAAGTTTGGTAAGATGTGCAATGCCAGTGAGCACTGAGAAAAGAACAAATATTAACAAGAAAAAGAAGGAAATAAGGGGGAGGAGGATAGGAGGCAACAAGCATTTTAATGATGAAGTATTGAATCACAACTCAAATGTCTTGGCACTTCTCTGATCTTTAAAAACTGCCCTAATTTTGCATTTCCTGTTACTTATGTGTCCACAAAAATAATAACACAATTTTGTTGCTTCTTTGGTACTGAAATAATGATCAAGTTCAGTGCCAATGACCTAGGCAGCCCAGGAGATAACTCATATGGAAGATGAGCCTGCAGTTGTTCTAACCTCCCCCACGGAAAGTCAGCATCAGGCTTCTGTGCAGTTAACTGCACACCTGGAAACTGAGTCCACACATATGCTATTACAAAATTGTTTGTTCTACTCATAAAAGTGATATTAGTCAATTCACGTTACATAGAAAATATTCTTCATAAAATAAAGGATATTTGCATCCCTAAAATTGTTATTATGGAGTGCTTATCTGCTAAGATCTACCCAAGAAATTGTTGTTTGCTTTTCAATTAGGATGATTTTACACCTTGTTCATCTCTTCATCCCTACTGAAGAGAATTTGGAAGCAGAAAGTTTGGGGGCTTAACTCTGAATTTGACCCATATAGTTTCCTATATGATTTTTGAAAACTCCATAAACCCATCTGCCTTTGCTATTACAACATCTATAAGACAAATATGAGTGACCTACAAGCAATATACAGAGGTTTCCACATATATATTGGCAACTAAATTTTGGCCCAGATCAGCAGACGCTGAATGTAGCGAAGACTGTAATTAACATTAGTGAAGGGCAATCCTCAATGTCCATCTTAAATGTCACACAGCTCGGCATTTACGCTTTCCTTCTCCTGTACTGATGACTCACACGACCCCAACATGTCATGGTCATCTGTCACCTAACTAACACTCCACTAAGTGCAACACGTGCAGTGACTTCAACCACAGCCCACCATAATTTAGCCACTACAGGTCTATATTAGATCAGCATTCATAAACTGGTTGGAAACTATCTGGTTGTCTCAGTCCTATGGGGTTTAAAGAGAGAAAATAGATGAACAATTGGTTTCTTTTCATTATTTAAATAAGGAGGAATATTAAAATAAAGATTTGTTATGATGCTGGCTGATGTGTTTTTGAGCTGGTGTAGTCTTCAAATACTGATAAAGATTATAGAGAAAAATTAATTCAAATAGCTGTCCTTCTGATGTAAAGTGGAAATTATGGGTTTTGTTTAGTTCAGAGCTCCAGAAAGTCATCTGAAAGCTTCATGTAGAGTTGGACTCTGAAATATATTAAAAGCTATCATTTGCATTTCAACAAAATAGTTAAATGAGTTAAAACATACAATAGCTGAAAAACTGGAAATGTAAATGAGCATAAAAATAATTGTATTTGATTTTAAAAAAATTCTTCAGTCCAGTATTTAGTGTTGAGTTGTGGTCACACAACTTGCTAAGTCTCAGTGCACAGAACTGCTGAGCAGTATTCACCAAGTGTTCGGATGGCCTCAATGTGCTATCAAGAGGTATTCTGCTCAGTACTTCTTTAGTATCTCTATTTCCCCAGCTTAATTATTTTTACCCTTTGACTTTTCCTTCAACTCTCTTTCTTTAAATTATGAATATAATTATTTGTTGCCCCTAATAATTTAGTTTCCTCCTGGTTCCTTTTCCTGTAGTTTGCCCCTTGTCAATGAAAATATCTCCTTTCAGCCTGAACAGCTGTAGCTTAAGTGATTCTGATACGGGAGCTATTCTATGTCTCTGACCATCCCTGTCAACCTTGACTAAATATTCTTTGGTCCCCTGTACTTTTTGGAAGTGGTAGGGAGGGGCAAGACCAGAACTGCACAACATATCACAGACAGGGCAAAACCACAGATTCACATTATGGCAGAGTGTCAGTCCCTCTTCTGTTCTTCATTCTTCTCCTAATGGCTCCTAATATTTGATTTACTCTTTCATACACTACCGAACACTGATGTTTCAGTGTGACTATCAATCGTAACTCCCAACTCCTGTTCCAATCAGCTCATGTAAGTGAAATTAGTATTTCTTCTCCTTACGTACCTCACTGAACATTTATCTACATTGAATTTCAGCTGTCATTTTATTGCTCAGCCACCAAGTTTTACTACCCTGAATAAATTAAATCATCAAACTTGATTACCTCACTGCTAACATGCTTTTTAAAGTAATTTATAACCATGTTGAACAACAAAGGCCCTAGCATAGATCATACAGAACCTCATCTGTCACTACCTTCTACTGTGAAAACTGACCATTTAATCCTGTCCTCTAACCATTTAACCATACAAGGGTCTTCCCTCTCATGACATGGTGCAAAGTTTCCCTAAAAGCCATTTCTAAAGCCCCTCAAAAGCCGTAAGACACTTCTCAAAAGCCTTTTGGAAAAACCAAGTAAGCCACATCAACCACACCACAGTTATCCACGTAACTGTTGATAAGACTTAAGAAAGGCCAACAAAAAGATCATTTTATCAAGATATTAAGTAACTCTGTTCTTGATAGCTAATCTGCAGATGTCATGCTTCAAAAATTGCTTAAAAGTTTTGTACTTTCATCTCCTTGCGTTCATTATGCTTGTCACTTGTTCCTTAGCTATGTGGGGTTTTTTTGCCATTTCCCACACTTTTCTTCGTAAGCAGGGTTTGTTTGCCCCATGCTTCCAATGTGGTGGTGACCAAAAAAAATTTCAGGTGAACAAAGAGGATTCTATTCTCTTAGTTGGCCTTTTTAAAAAAGGTGCTTCTTTTACACAGTTCCCCTTTTTGAGGAGCCCAACTGCAGTTGTTCCCAGAAAAACACTGAAGCCGAGGATGCTACAGCAGCTGCTGCGGAGCAATTCCTGAGCTGCACAGCTCTGGGGCAGCCTTGGGAGCTGCTCTGACCCAGCTCACAGGCTGCAGACCCTCCTGGGCTCTGCCCAACCAGGCACCATCTGGTGACAGCGATGTAGTAGACCCATCTACTGACAGTGATGCCCATGTTACAGTCTCGTGGCATTTGACCCATTGTTGTAGGCAAGTGAGGAAGCCCATGATTATTCTATTACCTGATTTGGCTGCTTCTCTGATGGTCTTAGGATACTGAAACCAGTGTTACCAGTGTTACCATCTTTGCTGGGCAGTTACAAACCAAATGATGCATTTCATTGATTCATTCATTTTGAATTTCAGTCCATGAAGATTCATAAAGTTGCTTGATGAAGCGAGGAGTTTCTTCATTTTATTCTAACTTTTAAGAAGTATATAACACCACATCACCACCATGAAGGCCTACTTAATTTTTCACCTTCATCACCAAATTTTTTGTTTTGGTGTTATAATTTGTGGATTTACTTTCTTCTGTCAAGCTTCTGGTAAGTGTACTATGTCACTTCTTCCACTTAGGGCTGGACTTGCTTCCCTCATTGTGTATCTTAGTTTTTAAGCACTTGTTTCTGCCAAATTTTCTTCTTTAACTGGCAGCCTATTTGATTTTCCTCTGCTCTGACCAATGTATCTGAGATCCCATAGCATCCCACACGTTCCCCTTGAAACCACATGTTCTTCTGAACATACTGGCTTTCTCAGCACTTCTTTGTTTACAAGCTCACTCGTGATACTCTGGATTTTAAGTGCCAGAAGCCCAGTTCCCTAATGATCCTTCTCATATGGCTTCCCTGTATCAAGGCAATGTTTCCAAATCCTGGTAAGTCTGACTCCCTGATTTTTGGAGCTTTAGAATCTGGCTGAGGGGGGCATTTGTGCTTGGTCAGTATTATTGTGCTTGCCAAAAGCATAACAATACAAATCCTTTAAAATGGGGTCAGTTCCATAATCTCTTTCAAGTATGGTCCCCTTGGACCAACATGCCAGCACAGCCCAGGATGACAAGCTGTGGAGAGAGGAAAAATCAGTGTGAGAGTGGTTGGGAGGGAATTTCTAAGTGAGAACAGCCACCAACTATTTCACAATGTGCAGCTACATCCCCGGAAGGGCTCTGTATAAATAATGTTCCTTCACATGAATTAACACTGCAAAAATGCAAAACAATTAATTATATTGTATTATTTGCTAGTGCTCAAGTTTCCAAAATTACAAGACTATGAACATGAACATTTAGATACTTACATTGACCTAATGAAGTTCAGGCTTTAATTTAAGACAGAAATATTTATATCAGATTTTTCTAATAAATGCAATGTATTTCTGTTGTTCAAGGAAGTATAATTGCTTATTTTCTTACTCTCACCTACCTGGCAAGCACATACTTCTTTTTGTGTTTTTTCACTGTGGGTTCATTTATATTAATACCTCTGCGTGTGATACAGCATGAGAGCATGAGAGACTCCCATGAACAAGCAGAAAACATACAGGCTTGTGAAATTATAAAAACCCCTTAGTTATCTAGCTAAATAAAGAATGGACTAGCACTGCTTGCAGAAGCTAAGATCTCCTCGCTTCAAGAATGAAACTGGGAAATGTAATTTTTTCTTCCTCAGGATCAAAGTATTTAGCCTAAATTCCTATTATTTCAGGATAACTCCTATGCATAGTCTAACTCTGAAGTCTGTAAGTTTGTTTCCTTTGAAAATTTTGGGAGAAAAACAAATCCTGTGCACTTGAGTTGTCAAGCATCCACGGTCTTTGCAGAATCCAGATACCAGAGCTCAGCAGCATGTCCAAATACAGGCAAATAAATCGATTTGAGCAAATCGAAGTAGTGTCCAAATACAAAGATTTTTTTCTATTAAAAAAGTCCTTCACGTGAGAAGACTGATTCTCCACACACAGTCTTCACAGTGAGAAAAATATGTAAAGTGTAATTTCTATGAATGGAAAGCCTAATTTCTGAAACTGCTTCGCCGGAGGAGTCTGTATCTGTGGAGGGCAGAATGATGTCCTGAGCCTGTACTTGTTACCTGTAAAGATGACTACATATTCCAACAGCACCTTGACATATGAAGAGAAGAGCAGGGCAGTTCATGCTTTTAGAGGTCTTTTAGCATTTTACATTCTCTCAAGAACTAATGAAAGGGTTTTTTTTTTTTTTTTAAACAACTGAGATCAAGAATCTGGGGAAGACCGGTACGAGTCTGAATTATATAAGAAAGCTGAATTCTATAATTGTTGGATTAAAGTCCTCATAATTCAGAAATAGGAATGAAACTGCAGGAGATTGAATAAAAATGTGCAAAAGCTTCATGTTAACATTATGAGGAGATACAGACAAATGCAATATGGAGAGCAACTCTCCAGCAAAGCAGTCTCAGAAATAATTTGGCATGTAACAGAGGAAAAGAACAAAAAGGTAGCAAAAAGCCTGCCCAAGAATCCACCCCCATCACCAAAACCATCAAAAAGCAACACAGAGCAGAAAAGACAAGCAAATTATAAGATCACATAAAATTGCTCATAATGTACTATAAAGAAAAAATAAGATGATGGACAGATCTTCTGTTTGAGGTCATACACGTGCAGCAGAAGAAATTATCATGCCAAAACTTGTAGTAAAGGGAAAAGGAAAAAGGAAACAGGAGAGGGAAGAGGAGAGGAGGAAGGAGGAAGGGAACAAAAAGGCAACATAAAACAGAAATCATAAGCCTCAGCCTACCATAAGACATTAAGACAAGACAGAATACAAACAGGAAATTAAATGCCAAGTTCACAGTAAGGCATCAGTGCACCTAGTAGGTTATGAAGACTCCTATATTATTACTTGCGAATAGAGAACAAAATTGAAACCATAACAAGACAGACTAAAATTATACAATGCATGATCATAAAACCACAAGGACCATGTAGAAGCCCTCACCTCCCAAAAAAACCCACAAACAAAACATATAGAAAAAACACAGAGAAAGCTTACAGGCTACAATTTCAGGCAGTACAGAAAACATGGAAACTAATGTCACTGAAAGAAATCATAAACTTATCAGAAATTTCTGACAAATGATTTAAAACAAATTCAAAAAATTTAAAAAATTAACACCCCATACTTTATAGCGCAGATGATAGACTGGCATCCCTGCATCAAAGCTGCTGAAAGATTAGCTGGTTGTATCTGAAGGAATGGAACATCTAGGCACATTCCACCCACAAACAGAAAATAAGTTCAGCCAGTTGAGAACCGGCATCACAGGGTATACATTACATAAATGGAAGAAAAACAGGAGAATCAAATGCAATAGAGAAAAGACAGCTCTGGTCACAGAGCCTCAGAGCGAACAGTGTGATAGTAATAACTGCACACTTAGAAAAGCTGCACAAGAAAATGGTGATATCTGTGTTTGGTCATATTTGTGTTCATTTTAACGTGGAATGAGACTTTAAATCCCAGTGTAGGAGCCAACTTAGACAACATGGTTCTCTGTAGGTATTCATAGGAATCCAATAAGAACTCTGACACCAACAACAAATTTAATGTCTATCCTTTAGATGATCATTTGAGTTAGTGCCCAGCTGGCAGAAGGTGAAAGTCACACAGATGTGAGATACCTAAGTTCAGTAGAATATGTTAAAAGAAGCTGCTAGACTCAGCGCTGTTCTTATTTGATTAGTGGTCCTGGTCTCAAAATAGACTAAGATCTCACCTTTAATAAGCTGTACTATCACAATATACTACAGCACAACAGCATGCTATGTCACTATACTGAATTTTCGCTTAAAATACTGAACTGCACATGCAGCCTCATGGCTGACAATGAGATTTTTGTAGATATTATTCAAGTGGCATTTACCTTTACAATCTTCATTAAGTGTGTGTGGGGGGGTTGTAATGAGTGCAAATGTTAGATTTTCACAGGGTATTTTTCATCAAAATACTATTTTCCACTGGACTAGCACCTTTAAAAGCAAGATAGTTGACAATTCTGGAAACCTAAGTCCTTTAGCCAAACAAAAAGAAATCAAGAAAGCATAGGAGGCACCATTTCTTAGATAAATGAGCAAACCAACACAGAAAGCAGAAAACATTTATCTTTCCTTGGAAATTAATATGTTAACATTGGAAAACTACATCTTTAGTGAAATCCTTCATACAAAATGCATACTGCAGTTCTAGCAGAGTACAATTTTAACAATTTCATACATTCTGAATATACATCAGGTCTATTCTAGCTTTTGCCATTACAGCAATATGAGAGAAGACTGTTGCTTTTATTGACATTTCCACATTACTGCAGGTTCTAGTCCAGGTTATGTTTAGTCCAAAACCATAACGTTGCTATTCCCAGGACAGCTTATTTCATTTTGGCAACAGCAATAAGTCAGTCTTAAGTATATTTACTCTTTTGTGCCAATAGTTGGCAAATACAGTGTTTGGGTCAGGCTGGATGGGGCTTGGAGCAACCTGATTTAGTGGACGGTTCCCTGGCCATGGCAGAGGGGGTGGAATTCAGTGACCTTTATGGTCCCTTCCAACCCAAAGCGTTCTATGATTCTATGAAATTTGATGGTATAGCTTTCAAAATATCCTTCTGTGGAGGCCTGGCTACCCTGTGTATCTAGGATATTGTGATGGCCTTTATTTCTCTCATTTCTGGCTGAACACAGAACTACTTTGGTGTATCAGCATTTTCATCATGCTGGGAAAATTACAATGTTTTTTTCTTAAAATGCCATTGCCTAAAGTCAAACCATGACACAAAAATGCATTCACTAGAAATATTTGTTTCTAGTTCACAAGCATTCAGACATGTAAAAGCCAAAACATAAGAGTTCAAAAGGTGCTACACTTATTTAAATGTCATGATTTTAAGCAAATTGTGGAGAGATTTTCCAATTTGGAGTACTACATGTCCATTAACTCAGGGGAAGCACTGTTCTGCCCCAACTTGGAAAACATGGACAGAAAGATGTTACATAACCCTTAAAGTGGAAAAAAAAAAAAGGAATATATTCTCATAATTTGTTTGAAACATATAGAAAAAAAGGATAAATTTGAAGATTTATTGGAATTGAGTCCTCCTGACTTAAAATTCATGCTAACATCAAAATTTTCAGCTACTGGTTTCACTGGTGAAAGCAGCAAAAGATTTCATGTGCTTTCTTAAACAAAAGAGATATACATCTTGATACATTGATACATAATACATTGATACATAATCTGACAAATAGAAGCAGACTGTTCAAATCAACAGCAGTGAGACAGCTGGCACAGAAATTTCAGTCCAAAGCTTTCAAGTGTGGCAAAGCCATAAGTAAATGAAAATAGTATTTTACAATAGCAAAACTGTATCTGACAACTCCAACTGTAAATTGCACCCTACTTAGTAATTAGCTTTACTGAAATGGTTCACCAGATTTCATTAGTGTGCCTTAAAATGTAGTAGCACATCTAATACTACTAGTTGGCAGTAAAACCTAGAACTCTGTGGCCTTGTGTTAACCTTCCTCTCTGTTGCTGTAGTTCATCTGTAGGTATAAAATAAGCATAACCTTTAATGGCGTGTATTTTAAGGGATGATATTATAGCTGCTTTTCGTCCTAGAAATCTGTGATACCAGATAAAATTAATCCTAGAAAGAGTTAAAGGCTAACCATCTCGCACTCTGTGTGCTACATTACAGACTCCATCTGGGAGACAGACCCACGTTTCCTCTGCATGGACAGCAGAGCATGAATAATCACCTGCTAGGTTCTCACCTGAGAAGGCACTGGGTTAAAATGCACATCCCAAAACGGAGAAGTTTCCTGTCTAGTACCTCTGGAGTAATGCCAGAGACTTTAGAGATAAAGACCGTAATAGGTAAATTTATTATTTACAAAACACTAAAATTTAAAAATCTTTTGAAATATCAGTGCTTCTGCAAATGCAGACAAATAGAATCACTAACAAGTAGTACAGAAGTTTTAGCAATGCATGCAGTGCTTTTCTTCCAGGAGTTGCAAAGTGCAGGTGAAAAATATTGTGCCAATCACATAGACAAAGAAAGAAAATTACAGAGATTAAACAGCTTGAAGATGTCTGTAAAGTTAAGCACATACCACTGAATTTCCTTATTAATAAAAATTTTCATATGCTCTTCAAGACCTATTCCATATACCCTTCATAAACTGCTTGTCTCCCAGTATCACAAGCTTCTTGAAGATCCGAAGAAAAAAATTACGTCTTTTCTGCTTTTATGAAGAGCTAGTTTTGTGCAGAAAGAGAGTGATGCAGAAGTCTTAGAAGACTGATAGGCAATGATAAACATACCACATAAATTTGGAACAGATGATGAATAGACTTTTGCAGTACAAAATTAACTATGACTGTATGTAATGCTGTCGAATACTGAAAGACATGCAAGGAACAATAATGTTGAAAACCTAAAGCAGAAATGGAAGTTGGCTTTCTCATTAGACAATCTTCATTACTATCAGTACGGACAGAAGTTGCCTGCACATACAATCTCATTTACATTCCTGTAAAGCGTGCATCAGGTCTTTTCAAAACTATAAATAAACTCAAGATTCAAGGTTCTTAATCCTAAAGCAGAAGACCTCAACAAAAAAAAATACAGATAATCTTGATAACACAGTTAGAACAAAATCAGGCAAGTATGTGAACTATTGAGCTTGCGCAAAGTTTTTTGTGATACTGATTCAGTTCAATGTCTTTGGTTTTGAGTCCTGTCCCTGGGGCCTCTCTGAAATCACACAAAGAGCTGTCACCTGGTTTCATGTATTTGTAGGTTGTAGTTCACTGCTAAAATGACTGGCGATCTTAATTTTTTAGCACAGAACTATCCTACAGCCACCAGAGGCCACTGCTGTTCTTTGCTCTTTTCCTGCCTGTAGCTGGGCTGCAGTGAATAATCAGCTCACGGGAGCCCCAGGCAATGGTCACACCAGCTTCAGTCCTCCTTTCCATATTTATATGCCAATGCTGCATTTCTGCAGAGAAAATTAAAAACAGTAAAATTTTTATTGGCCGATAGAATGTGAAATTATCTAAATATTGCTTACCCAACCTTAGCCTTCAGGAAGAAAGGAAACCTTGCATTCCAAAAATCTGATTTCATTCTTTGATATGATTAAATTTGGTTGCTTAAGGCAAGTTTTTAGATGTAATTTAATTAGGTATCTGAAAGGCTTTAATTTAGGAAAAAAACCCCAATGCTCATTTGCAACGGAACAAGATAAATGCATTAACAAAGCAATAATTAACATTCAACGATGAGAAAATTATTAAGCAATGCTTTGCTACTCTAATTCACAGGTATCAGTACCCAGCCTGCCCTATTTTCTGATCGGTGATCTGAAGTACCTGATTAATACTATTTGCAGAGATTACAGAAAGTGACACTAAAGTAATAAATGTAATAAATGAGCACAGGATCATCCAGTCTTGTTAACTGTCTGCATCATATTAAATGTGTTTTAATACAGGCTGTTGAAACACTATACAGATTGTAATATAGAAATTGGCCACATGTTGGCATATGGGTTGGGGGCAGAAAAAAGGACTATCCTTTTTTTAGGATAGTCCTAGAGCAGAACTTCTTCTTATAGCCATGAGAACCTGAGATTTTTAACAGTTTAGCAACAAAGCAGAGCTACCCAGTTCAGTGGCAATGGGCTTTGGATCCATTTTGGGGTATAAGACTTGAGTAGTCAGACCAAAAAATGTAGTTTTATCACTGCAGGCAGTATTCTCATACTAGTTCCCTCTGTAGAGAAATATACTCTTTTTTAAAGGGTATTTAAAAATTAAAAGTTGCAGAAAGAAAACATAAGTCACGAGAAAGCTTTATAATCTTAAATAGGTCAAACTGTTGAGACAATGGAAAAAGATTAATCAAATCACTCATCAAAAGGAAGTATTTTGTATTAAGTTTTATTTAGGAAGAAAGATGTGTAACAAGCACCTCTAATTTTACAAGCTGAAGCCCTATGAATTCAAGGATGACATACAGCAGTCTTTGGAAGTAATGAAATCTATGAAGTGCTGAGCATGCTGTCAATAAAAGCATATGCATCATTCCAGTGAGCACAGTTCTACTGCACACAAGTTACTGCAGACAGAATCAAACATTATGGCTTATGGTACCCAAAAATGACCCAGTTATCTTTTATGACAACTCACGTCAAGGTCTAGAGAGGGACTTCTGACAAAGGCATGGAATGATAGGACAAGCAGGAATGACTTTAAACTGAGGAGGGTACATTTATGTTAGATATTTGGAAGAAATTCTTTACTGTGAGAGTGGTGAGACACTGGCACAGGCTGCCCACAGAAGCTGTGGATGTTCCATCCCTGGGGGCTGTGTTCACAGTCAGGTTGGATGGGGCTTTGAGCAACCTGGTCTAGTGAAAGGTGTCCCTGCTCGTGGCAGGGAGTTGGAACTAGGTGGAAAGTCGCTTCCAACCCAAACCGGTAAATTTTATGATCTCCTCGGACAGCACGTGGTTTAGGCATCTGAGCTCGGGCAGGGCACGGACAGACCAAACAACTCCAGCAACTTCAGTTGCTTCAGCAGCACAGCCCGCCTGCCCTGGCAGCTGTGCGGGCTGGAGCCAGGCGCGTTCCTCGGCACTGGACGAGCCCCATGAGCTCACGTTTTCAACCTCTCAGCCTAAAACCAGAATTCACGGAGGGCGTGGGAGGGGAAGGCCGGGAACAATCGCACGCAGTGAACAGAATCACAGAATATCCAGACTTAGAAGGATCATCGAGTCCAACTCCCGGCCCTGCACGGAGCAGTCCCAAGTTCACACCACGCATCTGAGAGCATTGTCCAAATGCTTCTTGAACTCTGCCAGGCTAGTGCTGTGACCACTTCCCTGGGGAGCCTGTTCCCGTACCCAACCACGCTGTGGGTGAAGAACCTTTTCCTAATATCTAACATCCAACTGAACTTTCCGGCACAACTTCAGGCCATTAACCACACGGCTTTGGCCGAGTCTTGCTAACTTTCAGGCTCTGAGACTCCAGCCCTCACAGAACGATGGAACTGTCACAGCTGGAAGGGATCTCTGGCGATCATCTAGTCCAACCCCTCTGCCAAGGCAGCGTCAGCTACAGCAGAGTGACACAGGAACGCGTCCAGGTGGGACGCTCCTGCTGGAGCCACACGTAGGCAGACACAGCGTCGTGCCAGACCCAGACCAGCCCTATTCCCGTCCCCATTCCTGCCCCTCCACCATGGCCCCCTCCCGGCCCCGCCCGCTGCCTGCACCCGGATGTACCGACCTTCCCCCCCGGCACAGGCCCGCGCATGCGCAGCTGGGGCCGCCGCCGCCCCTCACCCGCCGTGTGCCCCCCGCCCGCCCGGCCCTGCCGTGAGTTCGCCGCTGCCCCGCTCGCCCCTCGCCCTTCCCACTCGGGAGCGCCGGCGCCCGCCCCCCGCAGCCCGTGTGTAGGGCCGGGCCCGCCCGCTCGTCCCCGCCCCTCCGTCCCCCCTCCGCCGTTGCCAAGTGTGTGTGTGTGTGTGTGTGTGTGTGTGTTGTGTGCGTGCGCCGGGGGGGGGCGGGAGGGACGGGGAGGGGGCAGCCATGCCGAGGGGGCGGCCCCCCGAGCCCGGCCGGGAGAGTGGCGAGGCCGGCGCCGAGGCAGGTAACGAGCGCGGCCGGGCGGGCGCAATTCGCGCCCGGGGCTGGAAGGCGAGAAGCCTCCGCGGGCTCCGCATATAGTCCCCGGATATGGGGGAGGAAGGCCGGGTCTATTGTGCGAGGGTACAGGCGAGAGGGCGGAGGGGAGGAGAGCGGAGGGAGCCGGGCCCGGCCCTGCGGAATGATACCGAGCGGGCAGCGAAGGAGCGGGGTCCGGACGGCTCCGTCGCCTTCCCGCAGTCTCCCGCTTCCCGCTCGGGGAGCGGCGGCCGTGGCTGTGATGGCCGGCGGAGGAGGTTTCCTCGGGCCTGGCCGTCCTCCTCCCGCGGTGCGGATCCCGGCGCCAGGCCGGCGGGCAGGGCCGGAGGAAGAGCCCGGGCCGGCTTGCGGCGGGCAGGACGGGAGGGCTCCGACTCCTTCCGCCGCTTCTCCCTCCCCTGCTCCCCCCGGCCAAATTAACGAGAGCTTCGAATAAAGGACGATAAACAAATGGAAAATGAGGTTCAACTCGTCCATCTCTCTTGCAAGGAGGGCGTTATTTTTTAGTTTGTTGTTGTTTTCCTTTAGAAACATCTTTGTAGCCGTTTTCTTCGTGAATATATGCATTAAAAAAAAAAAAACAAAACAGGTTTTCTTTCCCGAACACGTATTAGTCTCATACTTCAATTTTAAAATTTTTGATTGCCTTTTACTGTCGGCGATGACTGAAGAGTACTTCAGGGCAGGATTGGTTAGATGGGCTTGATATTTTTTTGAACAGCAGTTGGTAGCTGGTGAGTTTTATGGCTCTTTTGTGTGGTTCGTTTCTGCTGATGTTAACTGTGGTTCTGTGAGCACTATTGGAATAAGGCCCACAAACCAAAAATACTGTGGTTTAGGTAGGCCTGAAACCCCCATCAGTGATTTCTCCTTTAGCACAAGCATTTAGCAGTAGATGTTTCTTTTCAATATGTATTTTTTAACAGATAGAATGGAGAGAGATTTCATAAAGTGTTTGAATACCATGACTATTTCAGTCATCAGAAGTCAGCCAATTAATATTTTCGGTATATATTTAGAATATTTGGTTTTCTCAGTGCTTGCAGATGAGCTCTGGCTCTGCAAGGGGAATGTGTAGGTGAGCCTTCTGTGGCATACTTTTTTGTAGAATTGAAATGTGCTGCAGGAAAAAAAAAACTGTTACATGAGTGTTGGGAGGTTGGGCAAGATGTTTTCTACAGTATGGAAAGTCAAATGGGCCACAGGTTCCTACCAGAAGTGTTTGGAGGTTTTTGTTTAGTTAATTTTGTTGAGGTCATTGATCTCAACTTTTGATCACTAAGTAATAAGAATATAAAGAAGGTACCAAAGAACTTTTGCTGTTGCCATATTTGGGGGTTAAGGTGTTTTTTGTTGGTTTTTTTTTTTTCTTTCTTTATTTAAACTAAAAATTTACTTAAACTAATAGGTCTACTTAATTATCTAGTCATTTTTGTAAGGTTGTATGTGTGTCATACATGTGTAAACTCCTGTAGTAATGGCATGATGTATGAATGAGAAGATCAGAATTGAGAAAAACTGCCCAGAAGAATGCAACCTAGTAGCTGTATTCATTTTGCTCATTTCATGTTAGACTCTTCCTGTGGTAAGAGGTGTGTATGGCTGAAAAGACTTAATGTGAGTTTCATCACATTCTGTATTTTTCACATATTTATTTATTTTAAAAGAAATTTGCTAGTTTATTAATGAAATTGTTTCATAGAGGTAGTTTGGTTGCAGACAGCAGTTGAGAATTACGGGGTCTTGGGCTATCACAGCAATTCAGAGACAACTGCAATGACTGCCATATATAGGCAAATTTCGTGGATTCTGGTGTCTTTGGTCCTTGAGTTTTCGGCAGTTTGGGAAAAGAGCAAAGTCAGTGTTGGCATACATTATGGTTTTTTTCTGCACTTCTCTGACAAAAAAAGGTCATGGATGAGGAAGCTCTGTCTGAACAGGACAGCTTAAATCTGGGAAATTTATGTTCTGAGGACATTTGACTGTTTGTCCAGTTCAGATACAGACTTGGAAAACTGGTTGTGCCTTTCATAGATTTCACTATTATCAGGAGGAATTTTATTTAGGAAACAGGTGTTTACAAAATAAATTTCATATCTTTTACTTAGGAAATCGTACAGGTTTAGGTTCTTTTATAGTGTGGTCCTCGGAATTTCTGCAATCCTACTGTGCTGGTGTCTTTCATGGAAGTGTTGTCCTCTGTAGTTGTACAGTCGGTATGTTTATGGTAATACAGCTTTGGGAGGAAATAAAGGTGAATCAGTATTGTTTTATGTAGCTTCTGTAGACTTCTGTAACTACCATGCATGTCAAAGACTAGAACAAGTTCTTTGTTCTAGGAAAACTAAATATGTGGGATAAAAAAAAGAACTCTAGACAACAAGAGTCAAAATGATATCTTGACTTTGATAGCTGGTATTCTAAGAGAACCTTTTTCTTTTCGCATTGTAGTGTTTTCCCAAAACTATATTATAATTTTTTTCTAATTTTTTTTTTCCAACTCGATTGAATTGTTCAAATTGGCCTCTCTGGGCACAAATTGAAGTGTGGGAGGTTCTGTCTGAGCATAAGAAAACACTTATTTACTGTGAGGGTGACAGAGCACAGCCATTAGTTATACATGGGAGTTGTGGAGTCTCCTATAGAGGTCCTTTCTGTTCTTACCTGTGATGTTTGTCACTGAATAGCAGCAACATGAATTGAGCAGTTTTGACTTGCACTATCTGATCATTTTCAAATAGCAGAAGAGGAATGCTTTGAACAGCAAAATTTAATATTTTAGGTTGCACTGAAGCAGTTTTGAAGCCTAGAGTGTATGTCCTGTATTAAACCCAAGGGCTACTTCTAAACAAGTTTGAACTGAATTCCATTATGAGCACAGTTAAAACCTGAATATTTCATGTCTTCAGAGGGCCTGAATTGTTCCAGAATTCACATATGAAGACTGATAAATATTAAGCAGACAAAGCTGAGAAACACAGAAATGACATAGCTTTAAGTCTGCCTCTGTGGAGCTGGCTGTATTTTGTTTACTGCCTGTCAGTCCTCTAGCAGCATTTAGGGTGTGAGTTCAATATTCAATGGAATTAATGAAAAATCAGTTTAGAGGCTTTACATTTCAATTTTCTATTACTGAAGAAAAATGAAACTTGAACTCACCAGTTACGTCTTACCAAATTTTGTTATGGAGATTATTTTAGTAGTTGTGCATTAGGGTTTTGTGTGGTGACCTCTGACTAATAAGAGAAGACTAGGTGAATGAAGAGGTTGTGGTACTGCTTGTGTCATATGCACTAAATCTTTTAAATCTGATAGGTTTAGGTAATTCCTTTTGAAAACCTACAGGAGGAACAACTGCTCAAACTTTTGCCTTAGAAAAGATAACATTTAGACCTTAATAGTGATACTATTGTTTGGTCCTCTCACTGTTCTGCAGTAAAAAAAGTCACATTTATGTACGAGGGGCATGTTGGGTGATAAAGATAAACTTAGATTGCACTGGTGTGCTTTAATTCCACATTAGTTCCTTACTATACTTGAAATAATGTCTGAGCCTTTTTCCAAGTAATCTATGCAGCTGAATAACTTGTGGTCTCTCTGTGTGATAGCTTCAGCCCTTGTTCTGCCCCTTGTCTGTAGCTTCCAGCCAATTGTGGAAATTTTATTTCCTATTGGACTTGTGCTTGTACCTTCATACTTCATTTATTGCCATGCATTAAGTGCTTCCAAATATAATTAAAATTTCTATTTGAGACGTCTCATGTCTTTCTTTTGAGTTTTATTTCTGCAGCTGGATTATGTTCACTCTCTGAAAGAGGGAAGATCATGTAGTAAATCATTTAGTTCATTCAGAAGTTTCTGTTAACAGTGTAGTGCCTGGGCATAGGTAAGGGTCATGGTCTCAACCACGAGAAATCCGATTCAAGTGAAACCAAACAGCTGAAAAATGGTAGCTTGGTATATTCATATGCAGTGGTAAAAAAAAATGTAACTCCTGTTTTGGAGTAATTAGCAATAAATAGAGCAGCATTTACCTGAATGAAAGCTATCTAAGTTGGCTAAGGAAATGCCAATTTTCAGTTATCTGTGTAAGTTAGGATGATATGAATGGTGTATCTGTGTGGTGGGTTGACCTTGGCCAGCAGTTAAGCACTCTGCAGCCACTTGCTCACTTTCTCCTGCAGTAGGGTGAGAGAAAGAATGGGAATAATAAGAACAAGAAAATCTTGCAGGTTGAGATGAAGACAGTTTAAGAAAAAAAGGGGAAAAGTTAAAAAAACAAAAAATAGCCCAAAAAAGTTAAAAAACCTCAAAATTAAAACAAAAAACCCTCCCAAACCAGCCAGATTGCCAACCAACAAAAAAGCCCAACTAAATAATGCAAAGGCAAATGTTTACTACCTGTCACAAGCACACTGGTGCTCAGTCTGAGCAAAGAAGACTGCCTTGGAAGGATTACCCTCAGGTTTATATTGCTGAGCATGATGTTTAATGGCCTGGAATATCCCTTTGTGTTAGCTCCACCCTTTCTCCCACCCTCAGCCTACTCACTGTGGGGGCAAAGTGAGAAACAGAGAAGGCCTTCATGCTGTGCAGCACTGTCCAACAGTAGCTAAAGCACTGGTGTTAACAGCATTGTTTTAGTTACAAATTTATAGCACAGCACCATATGGGCTGATAGGAAGGAAGTTAGCTCTGTCCCAGTCAGACCCAGTGCCACCTATTTAGCATCTAACTGGCTGTGATGGAGCTGTTAATTCTGTGTCCTCTCAGGCTTCTCTGCTGCTGCAGTGCATCAGTGTGGCTGTGCTGTGTCTGGACTCATCTTTGCTTCTGAAAGGAGTGCAGCTACTTTGTGTTGGCACATGCCTAACATTTGGCCCCTGGATGTCCATCCCAGCCGAGTGCCCCTGGAAGTTGTCTGGACTAGTACTACTTTACACTCCAGATTGAATGTTGACCAGCATATAATAAAACTGCCTTGTCTTAAATGAGCAAATCTTGATTGATTTCTGAATTTTGGTTCAATACGTGGAGTGAGAGTTGAGTATTTTCCCTGCTCTTCCCAGTAGAAGTGAGAAGGAATGCCCGCTGTTTTTTTTCAAGAGCACTGAGCTGGATTTAAATTAACCTATTCCTTTTATGATTGCAGAACTAAGCAAAATGCTTTAATGATCCATTATCATT
Organism: Atrichornis clamosus; assembly: GCA_013400975.1. Taxonomy (NCBI): domain Eukaryota; kingdom Metazoa; phylum Chordata; class Aves; order Passeriformes; family Menuridae; genus Atrichornis; species Atrichornis clamosus. Next base: position 252,344 of record WBMZ01013223.1, on the reverse strand, counting down.
TGTGTTCTAGGAGTTCAAGTGTAGTATGAGGAGATGTCAATATTGCCATCCCTGTTTTGTTCTCTTGTCCTACCATTTTCTTTCCACACATAAATTAGTAAATAGGTTTTGATAGGGTCAGACCCTTTTGTCCCTAGGCTTGCCAGCTGCCATTTAACTTCAGTGACAAGTTTTCATCCATGAATTTCACAAGCTTGAGTGTTTTATTTGCAGTGTCCTCTCAGTCGGATGCGAGGAGGCTATTAGAGATCTAATAACGCTGTGCTGCATTCACAGCTGAATGAGTCCATCTGCGCCTCGCAGAGAGGACTGCGGGCTGCCATGAGGCACAGTGCTGCTTACATAAGGAGGGAATGGCTGGGAGTGCTCTAATTCTGTCTTCCTCCTTCCACATTGAGTTGTCATCAGTGGCTTAGAGCAGAGAGCACCTGCTTGCTGACTCAACACCCGAGGTCAAGTGTTGGTGAAGGCTGTATCACAGCCGAGTTGACCCAAAGTGCTTGCTGCTTCTCTGTGAGGACAATAAATTCAAAAAAGAAATTACAGGTTGTAGCATTAAGAGTATTCAAATAAGACCATCTTAAAACTGAAAGTTTGTTATCATTGAAAGGTACTTTGCGAATCGGATTCTGCTATTTTTGGGGCACTTTGGACAAACTGTAAGAATACAGACAAAAATATGTGTAACAGTGTGTATTGACAAAAATGTGTTTGATGGTGTATAATGAGCTAAGTGCTCCCTGTTTAGTTTAATTGTATTGATACTTGACTGTCTCTCAAGCTGTGAAGGAATAAGGTTGATTTATGATACAGCTAGACTAATGTGCAAATTGTAGAAAGACAGTGACAGTAGTTTCTGTACTGTTTCTATGCAATTAATACTAATAAATGTAAATGTTTGAAACTCCTTCTGTTCAGCGAGGTTTATCATTTGTGGTAGTGTGCAGACCTGAAAGAATCACTTATTTTTCAGGAGGTTGTTACTCTGATAGTAATTTTATGTTTTCTCTCTCTGTGTGTTTGTTTACAGATATTAGTAAGTAGCTTCTCTGCAGTAAGAGCATGCCAGTTTTTTGTGTGATTGTGTTGACATTATATTTAATCAGTTAATGTCTTCTTGAACTAAACTCTCAAACTTTTGGTTCTGTGTTGTTGGCTTGAATGGCATTTTGAATGGCATTAGTTCATTAACAAGCAGCAGACTTGTGTTTTCATCTGCCAGAGTATACCTGACAATAAATAGATTGCTTAATTTGTGTATCTAATGCTTATATTTTTCTGAGAGCATAAGCATCATATTGGCTATTTACAATATGCTTGCTATTATGCTAAATGATGAATTGTGTCTTTCAAATGCTGTGTCAGTATTTCTAATTTTTCACTTGGGTATGCAGGGAATATTTAGAATTGTTGCATTTTTAAAAATTAACAATTAAAATAATTTAATTTCTCAGTGCATTTAAAAGTTTGGGTTTGTACCCCACTGCCGACTTCCTGAACTGGCTTTCGTCTACATGTTTTTTTGGTATTCATAACTATTGGCCTTTCAGAGAGGTTCTGTATTTGGCAGTGTTTGGCTTGTTAGATGATTCAAGCTGATGTGTTAAAAGCATTTCTTTCCCCTGATATAAGGAAAAAATATTTCATTGCTGATTTATCTGAAATATGGTAATGTAGGTTATTACTTTGACTTGTTATGATAGAGGAATAAGTGTAAATAAAGTTTTCATTGGGATGATAATTCTTCTAACAAACAAATTTTGTCGAACAGTAATTTCATTTTTACACTGAAATGAAGACAGACCCTTAAGTCTGTGATGCCTGCCTGAAAAGTCAAAATGTAGCTCACTTGCTTGTTACTGTTTTAATTGACATTGTCTTCCCTGCTTTTTCTGTCTTCCCAATTCTAAACACAATGTAACAGTTTAATCTTGGCTGTTACCCAATTGTTTCATTTCAGGAGGGATATTTTTCTGAATACTCTCCTTGTTAGTTGAAAAACAGCGTAAAAAGATATTTCCTATATCTTTAATTAAAGGTAGTTGTGCAACTCTCTGAAATACCCAGTATTTGGTGGTTAATAGAGGACCAGACTGTTTTACTGACAATACAGATGAAAAAAGACATTATAGTCTCATCTTTCCCATAGGCTACTTCAGACATAATGTTAATGAATAAATGAGTTTGTGTTTTAATTTTAATCTGTATTAGATACCAATCTTGCCATTGGAGTGAAAGTGAAGCAATGGAACTTTCAGAATTCTTTTTTATGCAAACTACACTGGTTTTTTAGACATAGTGGCTGTAACTACTTAGAGCAGACTTCAGCCTGATCTCCCAATAATTGAACCTTTGAAGGCTTCTGGAATCTAACCTAAATTGATCTTCTGTGCCTTGTTCATAAGGATTTCTGCACTAAGAGTCATCTGCCAACTCAAGGTGGACTTTACAGTTCAGTTGATGATTCTAGGGTCCAGTCCTGATTCCCAAATATCTTTCCTTTGCTTTTTAGCAATATGAAAGGTAGGACCAAAAAACCCGTAAGATTTGACTTTGGAAAGAGTTACAAAGATTTTGTTTGAAAGAGTAATGCTTAAAATGTTGGAGATGTAAGCAGTCCATTTTCTATATGCATACCTTCTGTTTTTTCTTCCATGGGATCTCTGTGCCTTTGGGAAGGTTGAACAGCTTGGAGACAGCTCAGGGTTTATGATCATCCATGAACTAGTCTTGCGAACCTCTTGATGCTATGACATGGGATGTAATGTGTTCAGATATGTTCAGCTCTTTGTTTTCCAGAGTTCAGGCTGTTTTTCCATTCTTCTCTATGAAATATTCTAAGATTATGCATTTGTTGCCCCTTTTGCTGTGGTGATAATTTCTGTCTTTTTCCTGAAAAGCTGAAGTACTCTCAGTTACTGCATCAGATGGTCTGATTTCATAGAATTATAGTCATCAAATTCTGTTGAAACATTACAAGATACTTATTTTTTCATTATATAGTTAAACTCCTTTTTGAATTGCAGAAGAAAATTCATAGCCTGTAGATTAATCAATATTACAATCAATACAGATACCATGCACATTTTAATAAAAATGATACATAGAAATACTGTTGACTCATGACCAATGTCAGTTGGCAATATTCATCAGAAACTAGTGAGCATGTTGTTTTTTTGTTTTAAAGTGTAGATAAGTTAGCACATTTGATGATGTTAGTGCTGCACTTTTGCTACTTCAATTGCTTAGCCATTGTTTCTGTATATTGTGTGGAGTCTTTGATCTCAGGAGTGAATCTTTAAAGATGGTAATCTCTTTGGTTCAAGGAGAAGGTTTGAAGGCCTTGCTAGAGTCATGGATTGGATCATTTTTCAGTTGTCAATATAAAGTAGGAGGTCAGACCTTCTTTTGGTTGAACAATGACTCATTTTTCTAGGGGAAAGGAAAGCCTTGTGCATTACATTTTCATGTAGCCCAGGTATTGGAGTAGATTCTTATTTTACTTCTGTTATGATGCCATTATTTACAGAAACTGATTTTGTGTCCTTTTTTCTACTCAGGCATATTTATCACAAGGATATTTAAAGGACTGTGTCTTGTAATTAAAGCTGTGGTTTTCAGCTTTGGAAGAAATGTGACCATTTCAGGGTTGTTATTGATAGTGCCTGCATATACTATGATTTTATAGCCAAGAGTCTATTAAAGGACACAATAGGTGTAAGTTTGCACATGATAAAGATTTGTGATGCTTGCATCATTCTGTTACAGAGAAATACTTGATAACTAAATTTTGCAAAGCAAAAGTTAATTGGGCATCTTAGTCCAGAAATGGGAAGTGTAAGTCCCTAGGATATTGTTTTTAGTGGTGATTTCTTGCCCAAAATATATTGTGCTGAAATGTTTCCTACAGCTCCCTCAACCACAAACTTTTGAAGTTTGTTTATGAGAATTTTAGCAGGAAAAAAAGATGATCAGCACATAAAGTACTGATTTTTTTTTGGTAAATGATATGATGAATGAGATAGGACTTTGAAGTGGATGCAGTACTTAGAGGAAATACTGTATGAATTGTAATCTTCAATTTCCTCTGAGGAAATATAAACAGGATGCTGTAAACTTCTACTTGTCTTGTTTTTACTTCCTATGCCTAGTTCTTACATACAAGGTGAAAAGTACTGGCTTACAGAGAAACATCAGGCCTTGCGTGACTAGATAATAAAATCAATGTTCCTTCTTTTTGTGTTCTTGCGGTTGATGCGGTTTTAGTTGCAGCAGTGTTTAAAACTGAATTCTCTGGATTTTTTCTCTTTAGTGTCCCTAACCAGCAGCACAAGCCAATCCATTTTTGTTTTCATTTTATTAATACTGCTTTGAATGATCTTGTGTATGTTAACACCTTCTGCCAATTGCTTTTCTTAAAGTTTTTCTTAAATCAAGATAACTTCCTTAGTAATACAGTATCTTCTCAAATTTAAAATATGTTTAACTTACTTGGATGAATATTTTCCTTATATCAGAAAGTAGAGGACTGGCTTCACCCACTTGAGCAGGAGGATATAGAAGCTTGCAACTTCTATATCGAGAGTTGTATGACTGTAGAAGTTCAAAAGAAAACTATATGGCCTTGGACTGGGTCTGTTTAAAGAAAAATACATTTCTTTCCATTGAATTAATGTGTACACACTTTGACTTGTAGTTTATTGCATCTCTCTCATCTATTTGAAACGTTGGCATTGGTTTTACAATTCTAAATGTTTTAAAATAGATTTTAATAAAGGTTTTACAATGCCAGAAGTAGAAGAAAGAAAAGATGTATAAATTTTTCTTAAGGAAAGAGAGAGAGAGAGAGAGAGAGAAAGGAGGGAGGGAAGGCAGAAAACCTGTGTAGTCAGAATTGCTGACTATGTAATTTTAGAAACATGTGATATGATATTATTAAAATGGCACTATCTCATTCAGACCTAGTGTTTTTGGCAACATTTTATTTTGTTGCAAACTTTGGGGGTGTTTATGAAGCACAGAAATAATTTATTTTAAATTACTGTGAAAGGTGATTATTTATGTCTTTAGTGACTGGCAGTTAGAGGTATGCCTGTATTTGGTTGATCCTGTGTCAATGGAAGCAGTAATATTTATATGCGTGAGATCTTCAAGATCCCTTGAAGTTACGATGTTGGATAAGTCAAAATCTTAGAGGCATTGGAATAGTTTCTGCTTCAAACTGTTCTGGTTTTTATGATAAATTATAACTAGATAAAATGTGACAATACAAATGTTTTGCTGCTTATTTTGTAGATGATGTTCTGACACCGAATACAGAGAACGGTAATTTTCCCTATCAAGTACCCAATTTCCATAAGTGTGAGGTTTGTTTGCTGTCTTTTCCAAAAGAGACCCAGTTCCAGCGCCATATGAGGGATCATGAGCAAAATGACAAGGTATGAATTGTAGTAGATATAACCAGTGTGTATTGATATTTTCATATACTGTCAAGTGAAGCTAACACAAGACATCTTTTCCGTTTCTTTTCAGTCACACCACTAATAATTATTGCTTGGGGACCTCAGAGTTTCGTGAAGTTTCTCTTTCATGTTTTCTCATGTTTCCTTTGAGACAGAACCTTTGATGCCCTTTAGTTAGATTGCTGTTTCTAGATCATTCATTTTTAATTTTAGGCTTTTTTTTTGATTTATAAAATATTCAGGTAGGCAAGCAAATGTATGAGTTTTTTTCAGTAGAGTTTTCAAAGTGTTTCTACACGTTAGCAATAAAAAGAAAATAATGCTTATATTTATTAACAGGACCCTGTTAGTAAACTAATTTAGTATATATGTATTAGCCAATAGATTAATGTCATTGCTTTAGCTACTTACAAATCAAATTTGGGAAAGAATAAGAAAAATACAGGTATGTGATTAAGACTGGAATGACTTCTGAAATGACACTTTTGCCATGGGTTGCACCTGTAATATGAAGCATTTAATTTATTTCCCTTGCTTTCTCTTTCACAAAGCTAAAACTACTTACATGTGATGGAAAAATAATTATACTACTTTTTGAGGTAGCTGTAAGTACAGATTAATTTTTACAAAATGTGGCACTTGGAGATAATTCATGTATACAAAGAACAACTTGTTCATGTATACAAAGAAAAACACAAGTTTCAGTGTTGTAAAGTTGATAAAAACCATGCTATTGCACACTTATGTAAGAGCCTTTATATCTAAAAGTGAGGGTGCTCTTAAAGAATAAAGACTGATTGTGCAGATACCAAGTGAAGAGCAGTCAGTGCTAGTATAAACTTAAGTGTTTTGCTATTTGGATTATTAACTTCGCTTATGGAGATTTCATAGAATCACAGAATATGCTGAATTGAAAGGACCCACAAGGAACACCAAGTCCAACTCCTTGCCTTGTGCAGATACCTACCCCAAGATCACACCATGTGCCTGAGAACATTGTGCAAATGCTTCTTGAACTCTTGTCAGGCTTGGTGCTGTGACCACTTCCTTGGGGAGCCTGTTCTAGTGCCCAACCACCCTCTGGGTGAATCATGATCCCAGTTAAAGTAGGGAAAAGTATTTCTGTCTGTTGCTCATTCCTCCCTCCTGCTAACTTCACTCTCCTTGGACAGTCTCAGTTTTGAGTCTCTGGTTTCCTCTGTTCCCCTGCCTTCTCTCCCACTATGCTCTTGTAATGCTGTATTTGTATTTTCCGTAGTGAGATGCAAGGACAATAAAATAATTGAGATTGGTATTATAAAGGATCATTGTCGTATGTAGGTACTTCAATTCCTCTTTTTAAAAATTTTTAACATTTTGATTTGTATGGTTGTTTGTGTCACTCGGGTATATGTAGTTTATGGGAAGACTGAATTTTGTCTTTATTTTTGTGATTTGTACCAAACAGCCACACCGGTGTGACCAGTGTCCGATGTCATTTAATGTTGAATTCAACTTGACACTTCATAAATGTACACACAATGGCGAAGATCCTACGTGTCCTGTGTGCAAAAAGAAATTTTCCAGAGTAGCCAGTCTGAAAGCTCATATAATGCTACATGAGAAAGAGGAGGTAATTCATTAAAGTTTATAACTTAAATTTTGAAAAGACATGTCGTAGTGGTTGTATTTAATCTCTTACCTGTGTTCTTCAGATTGGAGGACTGAATAAATGACTTCGTTCAGAAGAAATATAAAACCTTTAGTGGGGAGTCTGTTTTAATAATAGTTACAGAAATTAATGCACTGAATATAAGTAAGAGTTCCCATCCTGTCTTTTTTAACAAAGAGAATCTGTGTACGTTTGATAGATATATCTTATTATATATATAAACATTAACTGGTTATTTACAAATATTTTTATTTTGAAGATATTTCTATGACTTCATCTACATTGATAAGCCCACACGTAATCTGTGTGATCATGTTTGATGGCAGATGTCATGGTGAGGAACTCTGAGCATCCATAGGAATAGATGAAGCTGTTCCCTTATCTACAGCTCCCACCTCTGTTTTTGAGTGGTTGTTTCGCTTGAGAGTTCTTCTTGTTCCTTCCCTTCTCACAATTTCATTTTCCATTTTTATAGAGTGCTGGTTAAATTCTTAGCAAACAGTTAATTCATAGTGGTATTTTGCACACTTTTTAGTCATTACTGCATTACTACAATTGCCAGAGTTGATTGAACTGCCTGAAATACCAAATTTTCAATCATGTAATTGCCTATTCCTCCTGTGAAGGCTTTTTTAAAATCGCACTTTGTGTTGGAGAATTGGAGCTGAGTCAAGAATGCAGTGTTATTGTCAGACTTCTAATCATAAATGTAACAGTGGTATGTTTCTCCATGCCAGTTGCCAACAGCTTACAGCAGTTTTCACCAGTAAGTTTGGGATAATAGGCCTGTTTGCACTTTTCCCTAAACCAGGCAGGGCATCTCTCTGTAGACATGGTATTCCTTCTCTAATCATATTTTAGTTCACTTTTTGTCAGGTACACAGTCAAGTATGCAGCCAAGGTAAGACAAGTGGATTTGAGTACACTTTTGTTGCATGTTAATGTACCTATAATTATAAATGGCTTAATGGGTATTAGTAGGGAAACTTGAAATATGAATTGCTAAAAACATCATGATAAGGAAACTAAGCATCAAGAAAGACACCTGAGAGTGCATTTTGGTATTTTTTTCTACTGCTAAGTGATTTTTCATGCACTTCAGCACCTCTGATTTTGATACTTGGTGCAGATGTCAGAAGAATAGACTGTATGATGCCTTCCAATTTAAAATTCAATCTGCAGCTTGAAAATTAAATTTATAAAAACATGAACGTATTTCAATTGCTAATGAATGTGTTTCTTGTAATGCCCAATAATTTTGTAATAAAACAGAGATGAATGTAGCAAGTCACAGAGAACTGCAGGAATAGCTTTCACAATAGTTATGCACAGGACCTGTAGGAGAGCTGGAATTTGAACCTGAAGCAGAGGTTATTGGTCATGGCACTAGCTGTCATTCTGGAGTTTTTCATAATGTGCACGATAAGAAGTTTTCAGTGGAGTACACTCTGTTTGCTCTTCTACGTTTTGCTGTTAGAAGGGTTAAAAATCTGAAAACCAAGCAAAAGTGCATATGGGGGGACATACATTTAGGGGACATAGGTAGCAGTTAAGGAGATTGCTTCACAAACTGAAATTTGGATAACTTTAGCCTTGTTTTGTGCTGCATCAGGCAGCTTTTTCTACAGATGAATGCAGATGGGCAAGAACAAGAAATTAGCGTGATTAGCTTCTTGAGCGCTCCAGTGAGATTTGGGAGAATGGGTTTGTCTGTGAAACTTAGGTTTTTGTGATCGATTGCTCCTGTGAGAGGTTCTGGAAAGAATTTTTTTGGGTTATTGATATCAAGCTTGCAAGAGACTGTATTTTCTCCTCACATTCTTGGATGAATTGTGTGTGATAAACTGGTGTAAGGGAAAAACTTCATGTTTGAAATTCCTCACTAATACAGGGTAGCTTTCTCTTGAGAAGTCATAAAGAACTTCTGTATCTTCTGTAAATATGCCCAGTCTTATACAGAATTCTTGATTTTGTCCATTTCCTCAGTGGAAATCTAAAATGGTTTTCACTCCCACCTTTTGACCTGGCAAGACAGGAATGCTGAATAAAAAACTGAAAAAATTTATTGCAGTAGAACTGCTACTATGTCTTCTTTTTCCATGAGCTCTAGGGGTTTTTGGGCTTTACGAAAACCTTAGTATGTTGAAAAAATTAAAACTGATATTTAGTGAATATAAAGTGAAATTTCTTTATTATAAGATCCTCTTGGTTTGACTTTTTTATGTTTTAGTTTATTTGGTGTTGATTTTTGATTTTTTTTAGGAATGTTCACTGTATTTGATTTGTCCTGTCTAATAATTTGTGAGCAACGATCTTTGGAAAAGTGCAAATTAAAATCTTATACAGATGCTAGGAGTGATAGATACTAAACAGGTGAAGATCCTGAGTTCCAAAGTGTTCCTTCAGATGTTGCATCTGGTAAGATAAGGAAAGCTATTACAGGCAGAATTCAATGAGTAAAGCTTTTTACAATTCTTTCTGAGTTCAGGAATTTTGCATATGATCAGCCCCTTTTGTTCAATGATTGAATGTGGATTTGACCATGGTGAGGTTACAGTGTTCAATTATTTGTTCTGTGTGGGGTGGTGAATTTTTTTGGTTGCTTGAGGAGCAAAAGAATATATCTGGTATTGCCTATAGCAGAAAGAGTCTGTTTGGCTTGATATATTTCTGGGGGTGTTTTGTAGTTTTTCTGCTTTACCACGATCTTGGTTTCCTACAGCAAATTCCACAGTACTGAATAGAAACATGGAGACTTTCATTGTCTCAAATACTTCATCTTACGCTATTTTTTTGTTTGTGGAAGTTGCTCAATAGATTATGTGTGTTAGCAACTTAATGTCATACATATGGGTATCTGAAAAATGCTGAGAAGCAATTAAAAATCTCACAATTTTGAGGTCCATGAGCTTGACATGGACCTTCCTAAAATTTTCCCCTGCTTTTATGAAAGGATCATCATAAACTAAATTGGTTGTGTAAGAACAGTATTTTTCATTAAGAAGTGTTCTTATTCAGATATGAGTGTATGTCCTAGAAAAAAAAAAATCGGTTATTTATCATCCCAGCGAGTAACTTGAGTCCAGTAGTAATAATATCTAGGTTAGATTAAACAAGTAATTTTTGAGTTGGTAATTAATTTCATTGAAGTACTTCAGCTTTTTAAGATTTTGTGCAGAAATGTCTGGTGATACTGCAGAATTTATTTTTTCAGACCTAAAGAACAAATTTATTGTCAAAACATTCTAAAAATAACATTTAATACTTGTATTCCTCTTGATTAAAACATTCTTGTCAATATCCTTGTTGAAATGAACACTGTTCTTTTCTGTTGTTTGTTTTTATTTTTCTTGTTGATCACTTAAGGAGAGGAAAAAAGAGGGGAGGATAAAAAGCATTTCCATTTGCAGTGGTAATCACAATTATTGAAAAATAAGCTGATAAAAATAACTGTCTAAAGTGACTTACATACACTGGTGAAGAATATTTAACAGAGATGGGCATTTTTAGACATTTAAGCTTAACTCTCATCTCAGGTTTTGTAAAATAAAGATAGACGGGCAAATAAAATTAATGATTTCAAAAAGCAAAAGGAAGTCAAATAAATGCAGTGCTTTTAGTTTTCATTGAAACAATATTTGACTTTGTTCCTCTGAATTTCAGAGAAATGGACGTACTTTTGCATTAAACATTAGAAGTATAATTTCCATTCTAGATGACATGGAATGCTAATATAGCTGGGAAATAGTGTGTTTAACACTGCTGTAAAATTAATGGCTTGAAGAAGTATCTGTCAGAAACATTGTGTGTGCCTATTTATTTCTGTTATCTTCTGTGGGAAGATAGCTTAAGAAAAGTCAGTACTAACTGTGGTGAGATTACTGCTTAAAAGTGACAACTGATATAATTTTAACCAGTAAAAGTGTGACATCCCTGAATCTACCGTTAAGATGCTTTTGGTTAGAAAGTAATACTTGTTACAGGTGTTTCTGTATACCATAGTGTAGTGGCACTGAGGTGAGTTTGGATGTCTTGAACCAGCCCACCAGGGAAATAGGGAGTGGTGATGATGGTATTGAACTGCTCGTTTCTGCTGCCATATGAACTTTTTCAGAATTCAGTTTTAGCAGAGTTTCTTAAAATATAAATATTAATATAATCTTGCAGTGATTATTGTTCGTGATTTATATTACGGGGCTCATAAACTTTTCTTGCTTGTGTACTTTCATTGCTGCTTGCTTCCAGCTGCCAATGTCCACAAAAGGATACGTTAATCTACTTGAGCAAAGCTTGTGCTTGTGTACCGCTGTTTGGGAATATTTTGAAAAATCAGTCTGTATTATCTCTTTCAGAATCTCATCTGTTCAGAGTGTGGAGATGAATTCACTTTACAGAGTCAGCTGTCCATACACATGGAAGAGCATCGTCAAGAACTGGCAGGCAGTAGGATCCACAGCTGCAAGTCTTGCAAAAAGGAATTTGAAACTTCCTCACAGCTAAAGGAGCATATGAAAACTCACTATAAAATAAGGTGACAATCATTGGATTGTAACAAAATGAGCAGATGTTACTTTTATGGTGATAGCTGGGAAAAGCAGGAGTAGTATATCCAGTCAGCAAAGTACCATGATTTATGCAGATCATTTATTTTCTTTGATATGCTGTTTTAAAATGACATTTGCTTTTTAAAACCTTGCTAAAATGGTTGGTTATTTCTGGAGGCCTCTTTTTTCTCCTGTTTTTCTATTTAGGCACACATACTAAGCATAGTTCATCTGCTAGCTATTTGTAAACCTGGGTTAAGTTTTTCTCATGTAAAGTGATTTTTGAAGTGTGTTTATGATTTTAAAGGCTAATAGCAGTACATTGAAGCAAATGTGTATTAATTTTACATAGCATTGATTATAATAACAAAAGTTCTCATGCTTGCATTCTGCAAAGACCTAAGTTGTTCATTGCAGTTTAATGTTCTTTCCCAAGTGGTCCTCATCACAACCTCCCATAAGTTTCTTGTAAATCTGAAAAAGCACGAAATGAAGGGAAAAAGTGCAGCCTGATAACTGCTGTTCTTAATTTGGTGAATTTTTGTTCTGTCCTTACTTTCAGCTCTCTAGTTTAACTTTACTTTTAGCAAAGTGAGAATTACTTTACGTTAGAAGGAAGAAGAACTTTTCTTGGTTTACTTTATATATTAAGAAAGCCTAAAGTCTTGACAGGTGATCTCTCTTTCAGTCTTTATTTCTATAAAAAACAGATGGGGAAAATTACATATTTTAAAACAAGAAATATTGTCTGTTTCCAATTCTTTTTATTAGCAGGTAGTACAGATTCTAAGATCTTCATGTGTTGAAGAAGGTTTTAAAAAGTATTGTTATTAATTTCCATTTGCAAACAAATTTGAGAGTTTGAAGTATCGAGTTAGGTTTGTATTGGGTTATATAAATGTACAATATTGCCTACAAAACCCATTCTTGTTGTGGATGAGTCCTGTGTAGAGATGTTAGGATGAATAAATACAGAAAACAGGAGTGACCATAATATGAATGTAATATGATATAATATGATGGCTGTGTTTTTAAGAGAGTTCTTACATAAAAGATATCAAAGATATCAAAGTGCTTCATGATCATTTGTTTATTTTCCTAAGCATGGGTTATTTCTGGATTCAGAACTTCCTTATGTGAGATTCATCTTATTTGTCAGTTCAGATGTAGAAACGTTGCATTTGTATTCAATAAACTTCTGTCTGTAATGTATGTGAGCCAGTTTAATGACTCGCTTCAGTGTTCCTGCTCCAGTTGATCACAAAGCTAATGTAGCTCAGACTTTCTGTATTTCAGTAGAAATTATTTTGAAAGGAAAAATGTGAAAATTCAGATTTTATTGTTGCATATGAAAAGATGAGTTAATGAATTATGGAAAGTTAATGTTTGATGTAATTTGGCTATGTAGAGTATATTTAAAGTTCAAACACATCAGTTTGATTACTGTGTTCAGTCTAAAATAAGCTTCAGAAATTTTTTAGAATTTAAAATTATGAAGAGCCTTGTTCCCTTAAGTTTTTGTCATTGAGTGGGTGTGCTTCCATTCCCAGAAAGGTAACTGTTCTCTGGATCATTTTTATGGAAGACTATTATGAAATTTTAAATTTAAATTTAATACTAATTTAAATGTAGTATCTAGCTTTTGCTAAAAAGAAAATGGTCATTATAATCTAAATGATAAAATACAGTAGAAGGTGATCTCATCTTTAAGGGTTGTCCCTAAAATTGCCTCCAAATTGGATATTATTTTCTTTATTATAGTGTTGGAGGTATAGTTGAAACATGTTGCTCATCATAGAGTGTATTCTGACAATCAGGCTGGTCTAGGTCTGTCCTGAGGTGAAGAGGTGGTAATATCTGTGCTTCTCTCTTACTCTTTTCAGTCTTCAGTTGACTTTATTCTGGATTCTTCAGTACATTTTACTGGATTTAATTAACATATAAAATTAAAACATATTACCCACATTCTGTGTTCGCTCAGCAAGGGTATAAAAAGGACTTAAAAAATACATGTAATTTAAAAAAATTAGTTGGAAGGGAAAATGTGTTCTCCTTTAGATATACCCTGAATATCTGTGTTCTCCTAGAGTAGAAAGATGCAGCATTTGAGCAGAAATTTAATGATCTCTTGTGTTATGCACAGGCTATGACTTCCCTACTATTTTTTTTTCTATTATGCAACTTGTGTTTCAAGGTGATGGTGTGTTTTGCAGTTCTGCTCCACATTAGCTGATTCTTTCAGTTGTTCAGAAAAACACCAGGTATTTAAATTTGTTTAATATCAACTAGAGTTAAGCAGTTAAATAGGTGTTACTCAGTAACTACTCAGTAGTTACTTAGGCACTATGAACAAGGTGTAGTGCTCTTGGAACTACACTGGTTTGCCCAGTTCTCTTTGTTTAGCCAAGTTGTTGTGATGGTCTGTAAAACTGAGGTTTTGTTTTTCCTTTTTCCTTACATAAAATCACTTGCTTCTCCACATTGCTGTTGATGTTTCTCAGCAGTCATATAAACTAGTTAGTTTGATTTTTAGAGAAATGAATTTGGGGAATTTACATCCTCTGTTACTGTGGTTCTTTGGAGAGTGTGACTTGTATTTGAGGGCCACTGGTGAATATTTGGGTTGTTAAATTCTTACTTTGCTCTTACTAAACTTCAGCAAGTGCATTTGTACTCAAGTGTATGAGATTTTCATATTCTAGTTAAGAATGAAGGACTTGCTATGTTCAGGCAAAAGAAGTAGAGTTGCACGGAGTTGAAAATTCCCACCAAAATATTTATGAAGGCACTGTATACTTCTGGCAGAATTAACCTTGAAAATAAATCTAGAGAGCCTCTAAGATGTATCGGGTTTTTATTACAGAAATAACTAAAGTTCTTTGTGCATGTAGGTGCTGGAGCTGTTCGCATTGTTCTTTCACTACCATTTTTTTCACAGGTTTTTCACTGTTGCAGCTGATACTATATGTTGCCATCAAGTTTACACCATGTTAAAGTGATGGGGTAAAAGAAGCTTCTTCAAAATAATGTTTTATATTAATTTTTTTTTTTTAATGACAGAGTATCGAATACCAGATCTTACAACAGAAACATTGACAGAAGTGGGTTTACCTATTCCTGTCCTCACTGTGGAAAAACGTTCCAGAAACCGAGTCAGTTAACACGACATGTTAGAATACACACAGGTAAGGCAGTGGATGTAATTATTTTAATTTGTTCTACAAAAATCAGTTAACTTGTGAAATGCTATATATTTTTTTCTCCCTTTTAGGATTTGAAATGCTACTAAGACATTTGGCTCGTTAGATGCAGTTACCTGCTGGTTTAAATTAAACCTTATGCTTAAAATAAATTTCATTTGCTTAGGAAGTTTATATGCTTTTAAAATTTCCTGATTTATAGAACGAGAAACAGTTAAAAAAATTTTAAGTACTTCTAGGTTTTGTTTGTTACTGGATACCAGTTTTGGTACTTACAGTTTCAAAGGCTCTAAAATCAGAACACCAAGTAAGTGCCAGTCAGCTGCTTCAAATTAGATCTTATGTACTCTAAAGAGCAGATTCTAAAATTTACAATCCTAGAAAGAGTAAAAGTACACAAGAATTAATAATACTAATAAAATAATGATCCTACATTTCTTTAACTTGATTTATTTAAAATTACAGAGTTAATTTAAAATAAATTGTTTATTTTAAAATTGCAGATGCTAAATTTATGTCATAAATATGTGCATGTTTAACCCTTAAACAATTGAAATAATTGAAAAATGCCGGGCATAAAGAAATGTAAAAGTTTTTGAAATGTACAGATGACTGTAAGAGAACACTTCTTATGTTTTAACCAGCTATACATATTATATCAGGAGTTGGCTTTAAACAAAGCCTTCCTTGGAGATGTTCCAGTGATGTGCACAATGTATGTATTCTTCATACATATTGAACAAGTTGCTGTTTGTCTAGTTTTAGCTAATTCGAGTATTTAATTATATAAATGTTCAGTGTTGATTGTAGTATCAGTCAATGTAATACCACTGTTCAGACAGGGATGTGATGAGTTGTCAATTACAAAAACAAGGCTTTGTTTACTAAGGGAGAAATAAAAATACCATTGTGTGACTCTTTCTTAAGAATCTTTCGGAGTTTTATAGATCTAGCTATAGAACAGTGACACAAGAGGTCACCCTTGTACCTGCTTAAAAAGAATTGCTTCAAAGTAACACCCAAAAGAAGATCAGTGAAAATTAACTTCAGTATTTTAGATTTTTGACTCTATTTAATACATTACTTTAGCTTATTCTAGTCAGAATTAAAGAAACAAGATAATACAAGATTGCAGTTGGTTGAGGATGCTTTTTTAAAGCTTCAAAAAGTACAAGGGCATTTATAGTTCTTTTGAAGAATAAAAAGACATTTGTCTATTGGGAAACTAGAGACAGAAAACGCAGTCCTAATCTGCACTTGACGGGAGGTCATTTTAATTTCCAAGCAGCTAGCAAATACTCACTTAATTTGTGAAACATGTTATTACTCTAAATCTGAAGAAAATCTGTCTAGCATTGTTGGTTGAGATACTGTAATATGTAGGAAAGAAAAAACTCTAAAGAACTTAGAATCCCCAAAGTCTTTAATTGTTAAAATAGCATGTCTGTGCACAGTGTGCAGCATTACATTAGTGTCTTAATTGCAATACTTTTTTTGCTCATAGCTAGTCATTTCAAGCACTTACATCCTTTTAGGAAAAAAAAACAAGTCTCGGGGACTGCAATTTCTGTATTATCAACTAAGTAATGAGTTCCCCCTCTCAAATCTGTATTTTATTAAGCTACTCTTGAGATACACAGAAATTTCACATTTCCACAATAGAATTAAAATTTAGTTTTTATAGTGAGATTTACTTATATAGGCAAACTTAACCTGAAGCTATACTGCTGTGTGTCCACCAGCAGCTCTTACTGGAAGCTAAACTTTTTACCTATGAAAGCCCAATAGGAATTCTGTATTCCAAGATGCCAATCAGTGTTGTTTTAATCTATATTAAAAAGTATGCAGTTAAAACCTGCAGTCCTTAAAGCATCTTCACAACCCATAAGCAGCAGAACAGAAAATACACATTCCTTCAGTGAGTTATATGCTTGTAATCTATCTCAGAAAAATAGCTGCTTTTATTTCAGACAATGTGAATTTAGTTAGGAATTAATAAGTTTAAAGTACGTGTAACTACAACTATAACATTAGAAATCATATACAAATATTCATTAAAACTGCTTTAGTGTATCGTCTTAGTTTGAAAGGCAGGTATCTGCCAAGGAAAACGGGAACCTTCCTGGAGTGGAAGGCATCACCTTCTCCCCTGAATTGTTGTAGTTTTGAAAATTACGTGGTTTTTGAGTTCAAATGTGGGAAAAGGAATAACAGTTCTTTACTAAAATATATATATATATAACCCAACAGAACACACAACTCCAATAACAACAACAAACACTAGTACCAGACTCCCCGCCTGTCACCTGGTTTCCCCTGTGGTGTAGCTCTGGCCACACCCGGGTAGGGGCACTGGTGAGGCAGGGGAGGCAGGGAGGCTGCAGTCCGGGTGAGCGGTGGTTGCAGTCCAGTGGGAGAGGTGGTTGCAGTCCAGTGGGAGCGGTGAATGCAGCCCAGGCTGAGAGCAGTGCCCCTCTGCAGCTCCTGGAGTCGGTGCTGGAGAGTGTACCCCAGGGTCCAGGCAGGCTTCATTATATTCCCGCAGGAATGTCCATGTACCTCCCCCAGGGCGGAGCGTTTCACAATGGAATGATGAGATAAGATAATTTGGGAGGTTCTGGGTGGTTGGGTCGTTCCAGCTGCCCACTGTCCATGATGGCCCATTAACAGAGATGGCCCCCCCAGTGTGGGTGTGATTATTGTTGGTGCTTTCAGGGGGAAGCTCTCCCAGCTGTGCCTTTTGTGAAGCCAAAAGAGGCCCTACCTCAGCACAGGATTCCCCTTATCTTATCTAACCCCAGCTTGCAGTCCCAGGGGCCGAACATGCACCAGGCAGTTGTTGCAAACGACCTGTCAGTAACGGCTCATCAGGGCTGATGCAGATGAAAATTCACATTTAAAAAATTATTTTCTGAGCAGAACTGTGCAATAACTCATATAATAAAAACATTATTTAATTGCATTTTTTCAGTAAGTGATTGTAAAGGATGAATGGCTGTTGATATTTATTGGGTAGCAGGAACCATACGCCATCTTTTGCAGTGTTGCTGTAAGACAGTTTGATTTTTAAACTAGATAAAAGGTTAAATTTTTAACTGTTAGTTATTTATTACTGTCCCATTTACCCTCTGGCCCTGTTTCTTTCTGTGCAGGTGTATGCATTTTATAGGATTTGGTGTGAAACGTATGGGATTTGTTTTCTCTTTACCCCTTTGTTTTTTTCCTCCAGTGATTTTGCATAGCAGCTTCTGAGATTTTCCAAACCACAAGTTGAGGGAAGCTTTTAAATAATGTTTTAAATAATTGTTTCATATAGATTTTCTTTATTTTACTCTTTATTTTAACCAGTAACCATCATCTAGGTCACAAAACTTTTTCACAAGGCTACATTTTCATGAGAGTAGATGCTGAGGTTGATGGTCGAAGTAAACAGTTTCATTGTCAAAACGTCCTAACAGCATATGCTTCCATTTATGTGTATTTGTTTTAACTGTTACAATTTTTCATTTAGATACAGGAAACTGCTGACAATTGAAGCTCCTTACCCCTCCTCCTCCTCCTGTTTTGTCCTTGCAGGTGAAAGACCTTTCAAATGCAGCGAGTGTGGGAAGGCCTTTAACCAGAAGGGGGCTCTGCAGACCCACATGATCAAGCACACCGGGGAGAAGCCCCACGCCTGTGCCTTTTGTCCTGCTGCCTTTTCCCAGAAAGGCAACCTGCAGTCACATATACAGAGAGTTCACTCTGAGGTAAATGCAATTCTTCATCGAGTCCTGGGTGCTAACAGGCATCTTACCTCATTTTTGCTATTCCCATGTGCTCTGGTGCTGTCTGTAGCCAGTGTAGATTTATTGCTCTGGTATAGATTCTGGTTTGCTGCTTTTACCTTTGAGCTTTCCTGAAATAGCTTGATCTGAATAAATGTGTACTTAGGAGAGGTAGCAAAACCTTCATTTGCTATTGTCTTTTCAGTACATGGGTAGATTAATAAGTAGTGGGTTTAGGTGTACAAAAATGTACCTCTGTCAGTCCTGGGAGAACGAGGGATAGAATCAGATGAAAGTAAGCCAAAAGCAGCAAATCGGAAAACAGTGAAAAATTTCAAGGCCAAACAGCAACCCACTAATTCCATTGTAGAACATACTCGCCATCTGTCTTTGAAGTGTATGTCTTGCAGCCTTTTTCAAAGGTTTTCTGGTTACAGGTAGAAGAAAATTCCGGAATAAGATAAAAAAAAGATTGTCTCAGACCTCTTTATGTCTGTTTTTTCCCTCTTTTTGACAGACAGTTTTTAAGATTCAAAAGGTACTGCTCTGATAAAGTAACAGACTCTTCTGAGCAACATGGGCTATGCGACTTCATTCAGTAATTTCCTTGTAGCATGTTCATGTCTTCCTTTTAGGATATGCCTTAGTATATGGATATGTCTTAATAGTTTGTATTGCACTTAATTATATTAAATCATGTAACTTCAAGTGCTGAGCCCAGTTTGGGGCCCTCAATCCAGGAAAGACATTGAGGTCCTGGAGTGTGTCCAGAGAAGGGTAAGGAAGCTGATGAAGAGTCTGGAGCACAAGTTCTGTGAGGAGCAGCTGAGGGAGCTGGGGGTGTTTAGCCTGGAGAAGAGGTGGCTCAGGGGTGACTGACTCTCTGCCTGAAAGGAGGTTGTGACCAGGTGGACGTCAGTCTCTTCTCCCAGGTAACAAGTGACAGGACAAGAGGACACAGTCTTAAGCTGTGCCAGGGGAGGTTTAGGTTGGACATGAGGATGAATTTCTTCACACAAAGGGTGATCAGACAGACGTTGGAATGGGCTGCGCAGGGAGGTGGTGGAGTCACCGTCTCTGCAGGTATTTAAGAAAAGACTGGATTTGGCACTTAGTGCCATGGTCTACTTGTCAGGGTGGTATTTGGTCATAGGCTTGAAGACTTCAGAGGTGTTTTTCAGCCTGATTGATTCTGTGGTTCTGTATCTTTGTGTGACAAGTCATCCTCATAGTTAATAGATCTCTATGTGTGATAGCTTTTGTAACATAAAGAAATGCACCAACATTGATTTAATAATTTACATTGACGTTTTTCAATATTAGTTAGGGATGAAGTAAAAAATATTTTTCACTTTTTTCTCTGTTAACACTCTGTTTTTCTGTAAGAAAGAAACAGGCTATAGGATAAGGTACTGCAAATAAATGCTACCTCTTGGTCACATCCTATGCCGTGTTTTGCAGTCCTGAGCCTACATTTTAGTTACTGCTTTGGATAATTTATTGGGTTTTTTTTTTCTTTCTTGCTGCTGTTGTGTGTTCTTCCAATCTGCATGGAACTCTATGAATTCTTTGTGTTATCCTGAGACAAAATAACACTACAGTTGGTTACAAAATAATATTATAGTGAAAAAAGATATACAGGTTGATTCTCCCTTCCTAAAGCACTATTTAATTATAGTTTATTTTATTACTTAACACCTCTCTTTGAAAGGCTTGTTAGCAGTTTAATGTCACAAAGTACAAAATACCATTGGAAGAACTCCAGTGTGTTTTCTTTTGAATATCTTGTTGCTCCCTGCATATTGCAAATACTACACTGGATGTTACTGCTGTGTGATAGACTGAGGAAGGAACATGAGGATGGTTGGAATCCACAAATTTAGCTGCTTTAATTACCTTAACCTTTGGTCTGAAAGTCTCAAACAAATTGCTCGTGATCACTTTCTCATTCTGTGTGTTCAAATTCTGTTCAAACTACGTATTAAACTTCTCTGCCCTTCACAGTCTTGGTTTTGTCTGCACGTTTTTTTTTATTTCGTACTTCCAGATTTCTGTTTGTATTATGTATGATGTTTCATCTTCAGGTACATCTTAATTGATAAAGTTGCATTTTAGTGTTACTTTTAAGTGTGGAACAGTAGGAAATTGTAAAGAGAGAAAAGTCTGAGGCCTTATTTGCCAGATGACATTTGTTGTGCTGTCTGGTGCTTCACAACACTGAGAAGTGGTAATAGGCAATTATAGTCATGCATGTAGATCATAGGTGATTTATATCCAAAAGGTACTAGACTGATTCCATAACTGGATATTGGTAAGTTGGAAAAATAAGCAATTTTAGCTCTCATAATCCCATCATATATTTGTTATATAGAAAAATAATGAAAAGCATAATATCTAGTAGATGTAGAGAAAATTTACTTAATTTTTTTTTTTTAGGTGAAGAATGGCCCCACATACAATTGTACAGAATGTAGCTGTGTCTTCAAAAGCTTGGGTAGTTTAAATACACATATCAGTAAGATGCACATGGGTGGTCCACAGAATTCTGCAAGTGCTTCAACAGATGTGTCTCATGTAACAACGGTAAGCTTTGCTTGGTATATTGTGAAAATGCCTTGGAGAGTTTAATTAGGTCTATATCTTAATTCCAGTAATTCTTGGATAGGTCAAAACTTCTAGACCTGTAGCTGTCTTTTGTCTTTTTTAAGTTTTGTGTGATTTTTGGTATTGATTTGCAGGATTAAATATTGGGAAAATGTAAATTGGCCAAGTATATGCAAAAAAGTATTTACAATTTGAAGGTTTGGTTGAAAATACAGCGGTTTAATTCTACAACTAAAGTGTAATTCTGGTGCTTACAGATTATGTTAGCCTTCTCTGGTAACCTGAAAGTCATGAGGAAGTTCTCCTGTAACAGTGGAGTTTAGAACTAATTAATTTATTCGTTTCAACTCAGTTTCAGAAATTGTTTATTTAATTCTAGTCCATATAAACATATAGTTGATTCTTCTGTGTGTTTCTGAGAAGTCGTTTTAAATGTTAGCTTCCTACTTGGCAGATTATAGAGGAAAAATCATAGCTTTATTGGAAGCACTGAATGTTTTTCGTTCTTTATGGACATACAAAAAAGAGCTAAAATTCCGAAAATGTCTCTGCTTTCATAAGACTACTGTATTTTTTGAGCCAGTGCATATTTAATTTATCACAGTATTTTTTTTTCATAGAACTACCTTTTCTACCTTTATTCCACTTTGTTTTGCTTAATTTCCAACTCATGCTTTAATGTTCAATGGATGATGAGTAATACCAGACTTCGAAGAGGAGAGTTGAAATTTGATGTCTGAACTTCATTTTGCATCTGTGTGTTGTTGAAAAAAACTGTCTAGTAATGTTGCTTGGAGAAGCATTTTCTTTTTATTTCCTAAGTTTTTTTATAGGGCTGATGGTATTTGTTTCTTCATGTCACTTCATAAAAAGAAAGACTAATGTGTCCTATTTGTATTCTCTGTCTCTTTGTACATTTCTACATTCACAAGCCTAATCTTCAGAGCAGGATGGAAAAGAATTCCTTCATACTACCTCATGTTTGTTTTTCCTGGCTAGCTCTGTTTTTATTTTTTTGGTTTGCTTAAATATTTTGCATTTGCATAGCGTATTAATATTACAGCGGTGTGGTGCTACCTCTGCTGCATGCAGATTTCACTGCTTGCATGAAAGAGAAGAATA
The DNA here is from genome assembly GCA_013400975.1 of Atrichornis clamosus. Lineage (NCBI taxonomy): Eukaryota > Metazoa > Chordata > Aves > Passeriformes > Menuridae > Atrichornis > Atrichornis clamosus. Next base: position 229,994 of record WBMZ01013223.1, on the reverse strand, counting down.
GAAAAAAATGCCATACAATAGTATAAGCAAAGAGAGAGAAGGGAGAAAAAGATTCTTTGTAGAAACAGATGCCAAGAAGTTTAACAAGGAAGAGCAGAGTTAAAAAATGACGTCAGTTGCATGTTAGAGAGGATTATGCTTTTTATTTGTAATTTTATATCTGAACCTGCAGATACTTAATTATTTGTATTTTTTTTTGCTTTAGAAACTTGGTACATTATTATGTTAGCACTAGCATTCTTAGATTAGACCTGGCCTGCATTCTACTGAAAACTTGCAGAGCTGCTTTAACAACAAATCTCAAGTATAATAATTTTATTCTGAAGTTTGCAATCAGTCTCTGTCATCCCTTGTTACATACTTCAGAATAAGCAATGATTATGTCCTTATTAAGTACACATTCCAAAAGCTGAAGTTTCCTGAAGTGCTATGCTGCCAAAGAATGCACTCTTGTGTGATACGAGTACCACTTGTAAATGACGGTTACTGTAAGAATGTTGTTTTCCTGTTGTTCACTGCATCAGTACTTATAGCTAAGGTATTGGTATCTCTGACTTGTGTGTGTTTAATGTATATAAACAATGAACAATGTTGGTGATTTTATGTACTTTTGCTTCTCTCACACAGTCTCATTTTTCTGTGCTACTCTTCTGCATTATATCTACCACGTTTTTCTTCTTTTTGGAAAGGTTTAAAATACTTTCATTTCTTTGTAGGACTCTGTCACCCAGCCTCTAACAACATCCCCTGCTAATCTTTTGCAACCTGTTGATAACAAATGGAAGAATGTAAGTGTGAAGTTTTTGTCATATTTTTGTGTCAAGACTAGAAGTGGGAGGAACGTTACAGAATTTTGTAAATTTTCATTTAACTGGTGAAAAAGGATATGCTGTGATCCTTTGTGCTAAGTTGGATCACCTGATATGTGAAGGGAAACTCCTTGGTGAATGCAGCTGGTTATTTGGAGATGGAACAGGGCTTGAATGGATTATATTCCCTTGTTTACATGCTCATGATTTTGCATATAATTCTGTTCAGTAGTTCTTCAAAATGGAGGCAAATACTTTTCTGTATAAAAGGACCAGAGAGTAAGGATTCTTAAAAGTACTGGGCTATCCTGCCCCTCTGCCTTTACTTTGCAGGGATTGTCATGGTTTGGTTGGAGAGGGAAGGAGCTATGTTCGTACTGGTTGCGTTGGTTGGAATTTGGGCAGTAGAGGGCTCAGTATGGGGCTCAGGAGGAGCTGTGGAACTGACGAAGGGCTGACTTTCTGGAACCCCGTAGCAAACAGTTGTGATGTACAGGAACATCTGTATGTGCCAATCCCCCTGAAAATGCTGGCATGTTTTGTTGCAGTTCCCTTCCCAACTTTAGCTACTGGTTATCTTCTCATGTACTCAAGTTCACAAAACCAAGAACTGGGAAATGTGGCAGTATTGCTTTAAAATCACCATAAACAGTCCATCCACTTTCTTTTTATCTTTTACTCTGAATTCATTGTTCCAGGACCAGTTAACTTACAGCTGGACAGAATTGATGTGGACTAATATTTGTTGCATTAAATAGTCATGCTATTTCCTTATAAGATTTTTTAAAATAGTGAAAATGACTGTTCTTCAGGAGGAAGAGTTTATTTTAAGTAATTTTTCTCTTTTTTTTAACCAAGTTGAAATTACAGTCTTGCATAGTCTCCATTTCTCCAGATGTCCCCCATACAAATAAATTGACTCTTCTTTGTATAGGGTGGTTTATATTCAAAACCTTTACAGCAAATCAAGTTCCAGAGAGGAACTTGTGGCCTACTGTTTCTTAGGAGTCGAGGATGTTTTTGTCTTTTTTTTCATTGAATCTGAATATTGAAATGAGGCTCTTGTGTCAGGGTGTTATACTGTGTGGCTCCCTTAAGGCAGGGCAGAAGAGGCAGAGAGATGGCACTGAATGTATGTAATAGAAGGGTTAGAATGTATGCAACTCCCAGTTGGCAATGGCACAGTTGAGAGCCTTTGGATAAGAATCAAGGGGAAAACAGTGTGGATGTCATTGTGGGAGTCTACTACAGACCTCCCAGCCAGGATGATGATATAGATGAATTACGCTTTGAGGAGCTAGGGGACACCTCCGAGTCAACTGCCCTTGTCCTTATGGGGTCTTCAACTTGCCAGAAATTAAGTGGCAATTATCACACAGCTGGTGTGACCTGAGCCAGAAGATTCCTAAAAAACCTGGATGACAACTTTATGGAACAGGTCCCAAGGGAACCGACTTGGAAAGATGCCTTCCTTGATCTACTGCTCTTCAGCAGAGAGAATCTTGTAAACTAACTGGAGATTGGGACCATCTTGTCCACAGTGACCACAGAGTGTTGAGTTTAAAATCCCTGATGACAGGAGGAAAAGTGCCACTAAAACCTCAACTCTGGATATGAGGAGAGCAGACTTCAGGCTGGTCAGGGAACTGGTAACTAAGGTCCCCTGGGAAAATGTTTTTATGAGTGCTAGGTTCCATCAGTGCTGGTCACTTTTTAAACATCACCTCCTAAGGGCACAGGAGCAGGCAGTTCCCAATATTGAAAGTCAGTCAGACAAGTCAGAAGACTGTCTTGGCTGAACAGAAGTTGTCTCTTGGAAATAAGAGTAGAAAGGGAGGTGTATGCCCAGTGGAAGCAAGGTCAGATGACCCTTGAAGAATACAGAGATACTGCTTGTCACTGTAGGGAGAAAATCCATGTGGCTAAAGCTCAACTGGAGTTGAAGCTGGCCAGAACTGTGGAGGACAATAAAAAAGTTTTTTCAAATATATTAGGCAATAAGCAGTATGAAAATAACATCAGCCCATTACAGGGTGAGGATGGTCACCTCACAAACAGGGACATAGACAAGGGAGAGGTGTTTAATACATTCTTTGCCTCTGCCTTCACCATGGATGACAAACCAAGGGGGTCTCAGTGCCCTGAGCTGGAGGACCATGACTGAGAGAATGATCAACTCCCAGGGATCTGCTGCTCCAGCTGGATCTGCTGCTTCAGCTGGATCCCTACAGATCTATGGGACCTGATGGGATTTATCCAAGGATCCTCAAAGAGCTAGGTGATGTCATCACAAAACCTCTCCTGATGATTTCTGAGCAGTCTTGTAAATCTAGAGAGGTCCCAACTGGCTGGAATCTGGTGAGCATTGTCCCAGCGTTCCAGAGGAGCAAGAGGGAGGACCCTGGAAACTGCAGACCTGTTAGTCTCACTTCAGTGCCTGGAAAAGTTACGGAGAAGATTATTCTGGGAGGTATTGAAAAACACCCTAAAGACAACACAGTCATCGGTCACAGCCAGCACAGCTTCATGAGAGGAAAGTGCTGCTTATCAAACCTGATTTCCTTTTATGGCAAGGTAGCCTACCTAGCTGATCAAGGGAGGCCAGTTGATGTAATCTTTTGGGTTTTAGTAAAGCTTTCCATACTGTCTCTCACAGTACCCTCCTGGACAAAATGTCCAGGACACAGCTGGATGAAAACATCATGCGATGGGTGAGCAACTGGCTCACAGGTCAGGCACAAAGGGCTACAGTGAATGGGGTAACATCAGACTGGTGACCTGTCACTAGTGGGGTTCCACAGGGCTCCATCCTTGGCCCTGTGCTCTTCAACATCTTCATTAATGACTTGGACGCAGTACTGGGCGGGGTATTAAGCAAGTTTGCAGATGATACAAAACTGGGAGGAGCTGTTGACTCCCTTGAAGGCAGGAAGGCTCTGCAATGAGACCTTTGCAATTGGAGGACTGGACAATCAACAACCCTATGAAGTTCAGCAAGGAAAAGTGCAGTTTTCTATACCTTGGGTGTGACAACCTTGGATGTATGGACAGACTGGGGAATTAGAGGCTGGAGAGCAGCCCCATGGAAAGGGGCCTGGGGGTCCTGGTAAATGGTAAGTGGAACATGAGTCAGCAGTGCCCTGGCAGTCAGGAGGGGAACCCGTGTCCTGGGGTGCATCAGGATGCACAGCATCGCCAGTGGGCAAGGGAGGGGATTGTCCTGCTCTGCTCTGCACTGGGGCGGCCTCACCTCGAGTGCTGGGGGCAGTTTCGGGTGCCATAGTATAAGAAAGATAAAAATCTATTAGAGAGAATCCAAAGGAGGGCAACAAAGATGGCAAAGGGCCTTGAGGGGAAGCTATATGAGGAGGGGCTGAGGTCACTTGGTCTGTTCAGCCTGGAGGAGACTGAGGGGAGACCTCATTGCAGTCACAACTTCCTCATGAGGGGAAGAGGAGGTGCAGACAATGATCTCTTCTCTGTGGTGACCAGTGACAGGACCTGGGGGAATGGTCTGAAATTGTGTCCAGAAAGGTTTAGGTTGGTTTTTAGAAAGAGGTTCTTCACCCAGAAGGTGGTTGGGCACTGGGGCAGGCTCCCCAAGGAAGTGGTCACAACATCAAGCCTGACAGAGTTCAAGAAGCATTTGGACAATGCTCTCAGGCACATGGTGTGATTCTTGGGAATGGTGCTGTGCAGGGCTGGGAACTGAACTCCATGATCCTTGTGGATCCTTTCCAACTCTGCATATTCTGTGATTCAGTGATGATTTGATCTTCTGTTTTGAAGAAGAGGGAAAAATCTGTCATCTCTTTGATAGAGGAGAGGAAAAAATGTTTGGAGGTTGAAGCTAGACAAATTGACACTTTGAAATAAAGTATGAAATTTTAGTGTGGATCATTTACTATTGGAGCCATATGTTGAAGTTGGATGGCAACAGGAAAAGTTAACCACCACAAACTACTTGATTTAAAGAACTGCAGTAATTTTTGTACAGTTACTGTAACTTGAAGAAGTAATTAACTCAGAGCAGTCATGGGGTCTGTGTTACACAGCAGATCAGACAAATCAAGGGTCATCACAAAGTCCACTATTTCAATTGAACAACTGTGGAATTATTAAATAGTAATAAAAACACTTCATTCTCTATTTATATGAGACCCACAAAGAGATCTCTGAAACTTTTTATAATGAACAGCATACATTAAGAGTAATGGTAACAAACTTCGTATGTGTGCATATGTGTACATTACTATTCAAAAAAGATAACCTCCATGAGACTCTATATAAACTGCTGTCTGATACACAGAACACACTGGTTAAATACATGTTATTTTCATGTCAAAGATGATGTTGACAGGTTCCTTCATTAATAATTACTTTTTCTCTTTCTAAAGCTGGGCGAATTTTACACAGTTTTAGTGTAGGTATCCTGCTCTACGTAAGAGCTTCCCTACATTCTGTTTCAAGAAAGGAAATTATCTCTACCAAGAGCTGTTAAACTCTTTCGCAAACTGCTTTGCTTCACTTCCTGTTTATTGCAATGAGAATGGCATATAGTGTGTTACCCATATTGAAATGTTTATAGCACTTTAGCTAAGTTGGAATCTGAAGAGATGGAGTCTTTCCATGTCCCACTGGTGAGGTGAAAACAAGCAGAACTAATACGTAAATCAGCAAAGTAACAAGTGACGTTTTCACATGCATGCAAGAGAAATGAGATAAGGATTTGATTTTTATTGTCTCATGAGAAAGCATTAAGAATAATCCATCAAATTTGCAGGACATAATTCAAGCCAAACTAATGTTAGTTAATGTAATTCTTTGTAACCATCCTCTACTACAGTGACTGTCAGTATAAAGAAAATCTCAGAGGAGTTTTCAGATTGGGAAGAAATTGTACACATATGTGAAGCCTAAGATTATTCTTTGCTAAAAATGATCTGAAAGAAGATAGCCTCTTATATCTGTGTGTGTGGTCGGTCGTGCACCTGGAAGTGATGATTTTTACAAGAAGAAAATAACCAGTCTGTTCTAGGATACTATGGGGTTAACCATTGTATAAATATGTATTTCTTTTTTCTGCAGTAAAATAAGTGATTGAAGGCAGTTGTTTCAGTGATGGTGTACTTATGCAACCTATTTGTGATAAGGAAGAGAAGTTTATAAATGTAGGCGAACAGGAGTCTTTATTTCTGATTTGAAAAATAAATGCAAAGGCTTTTTATCACTTTTTTTCTTCATATTTGTAACTAAGATGCAAGTATCGAATCAAAGATTAAGAAATTAGATTTTTTAATTTCCAGTGTTTTTTTTAGTGTTTTGACAGAGCCTGGTGTGTATTTAAATTTTTAGAATATGAAGAGATTCTTCTAAAACTAAGGGGTTTCAAAGGTTGAAAGTTGAAGGGAAAAAGTTAGTAGCTTGTTCTGAAAGATTTTGATATAACAACACAAATAATTCCATATCAAAAAACCCCTCAACTAATAGAAAGTTGCTTTTTTCAAAGGACCTGCTTGAGATAAATGTGAACTTGAAAAATATAGCCATGTCAGTTTATTTGTTTCGGAAATGAGGCCTCTACATGTGGAATGCTGTAGTTGATCCCTGTGTTTTTGAAGTTTCAGTAGTTAACAATAAATTTAATTCAAGCTGTAAGCTTACAATTTCATGTTTGGGAAGAACTCCAAAAAAGGGATGTACAAAAGCAATTCTTTAGTGGAGGGAGCAAACTTTGAGTGAAGCTGTGTATAATCATTATGTCTTACACAAGTAGATGTCCTTGTAGTGAACAGACATTTCAGATAAGGGGGCTGGACTGGTGAGTTCATAATAAACACTTTTTGTCTTCCTTGACAAATGTACTGCTGTATATTTCAGGCCACACATTTTCGGTCTCCACTTCTTCAACAGACAGAAAACCAGGTGTCTCCTGCCGCTGCTCATCAGGGTCAGCAGGCTGTCACTGATGTCATTCAGCAGCTACTTGAGTTATCAGAACCAGGTCCTGTGGAAAACAACCAGCCTCAACAACCTGGTCAACAGCTCAACATTGCAGTGGGAATCAGTAGGGATATTTTGCAGGTAAGAGCTCTGTGTGAGAACAGCTTTACATTTCAGTGGTTCCTTTCTCATTCTTTCTTATATTTTAATGAAATTTGTTCTCAATATTTTCTGTTATAGCATTACTTATGCATTTCTAAACCAATTATCAGTCAGGAAAGGATTGTAAAGATCTATTGAACACATCTGGAACACACCGATATATCTTTTGCATAATAAAACAAAGGAAAGGTTATAAATATTTATTGTATTGCTTTAAGTGTACACACCCATACATGGATATTTTTATTGATACTTTTAGCTTTTCTGTTGCCTAGAAGCAGCTTGTGGAATGTCCTTAGGTTATGCCACGCTTAAAACATGTTAACATTCAAGAGGGGAAAAATGTTTTTATCTGACTAGAAAATTAAGAATGTATACATGGCCTTTACCCTGCCCGAATTAATTTGAATATTTTCTGTTTGTGCAAAAATTTTTTTTCTGAGGCCAGCCAGTGTTTTTCCTAATGTATTATATTCTGTCCTTGATACTGGCAGTAGGAGATGCTGTGTAACAGAAGACATGCAGGGCAGTAATTCAGCTGTCTGTGCTTGTTCTGCAGCCTGCACCACATACGGGCACGAACAGAATGGAACAGGGCTGAAAATAATGTTCTTTAGTATTAGTGGTAGCCTGCTAACCTTTAAGGTATCTTCTCATCTCCTGACTTTTAAGTGCCATTTAAATTTGTTTTTGTAAAACCCAAATATTGCATTTAGCTATGTGCAAGTTCACCCTGTTACCTGTGCTGAGTTCTGTAATGTCTGGGATGTGATATGTAGTTGCAGAAATCAACAACATAACTATTATATTGATAGCTATTAAAAAAAAAAAATTTGTTGTTTCCAGAAAGGCAGCTGTTGACACATGTATAAGTGCAGGAAATCCAACTTAAAATTTCACAGGCAATCATAAGTCAGTGCTGTGTAATAATGTGTTTGTATTAACTGAAATTCTGTGAGAATGAGACATTTAATTCCTTTAATTACATTTGCATTATATCTTCTAAGTAGTTGTTTGAGAAAAGTTGGTGGTAACTGTGGAATATTTCTTTCTTAATCTAGAAGTTTTTTTGTTCTTTTTTTTAGCAAGCATTAGAGAACAGTGGGTTGTCTTCAATTCCTGTCTCTGCACATTCTACTGACTGCACCCAGGCTAAGGCTGCTGGGGCCCAGGATCAGAACCCAGATGTCCCGACTCTCGCAAATCATCAGGCTGATTCTAATAGTGCCGAGCAAGATAAGGAGCAAGAGAGTACAGATAAACTAGATAAAAAAGAAAAGAAGTTCATTAAGAAAAAATCACCATTTTTGCCTGGTAATGTTGCCACAGTTTTCTACTTTTTGTGCTGTAGAGTGTAGTAATTGTGGGTGTCTTTATGCATTTATAAAGGGATTTCCCAAAATATATTGTGGACCAGTTATGAACAGTATTTACTCCTGCTATAACACAATGTAAGATATGATCAATAATATTTACAATTTTCATTATACTGATAAAAACCCACGTCAGAATGGCATTAAGTGAAATTACACTGCTAAAGCTTTTGGATTAGATCAGTGGAATTTCAGGAAAAGAATGAAAAAAAGGTATATGTATCTTTTCTCCTCTCTTTCTCATCATCCTTCTCTGACAAGGATTGGATTTCCATTGTGTGTCCCAGAGTAGAGAGTTCTTGCAAGCAGTGTTGTTCCCTTTTGGAAATGAGGCCTCACAGAGGCATAAGGGCAGTACTGCTGCCTCATGCAGATCTTCACTGATCTTCCCATGTAGAGAAGGATGAAGGTTGACATTATTGATAATACTTCTTGTCACTTGTCTCTGGAATCACAGTACTAACGTGATATTGTCACTGTAAATACATGTTAATATTCTGTCTTCATATTCTGTTGTGTGTATGCAAGCCTGGATTTTGTCTCTGTGTGCTTAAATGCAACTTCAGTTTCAAGGTTTCTCCATCTTTATGGCTGCTGGAAGGGGTTTTGTCCAAGTAAAGCCATCATACTTTAGGGGCCAGCCTGGTATATACAGTGCTATGATAACCAACCTTTAATCTCTGTCTGTAGTATCCTCATAGGTACCTTGATGTTCCTTTTTCTTTTGCAAGGGAGAGAGAAATTGATCCAAAGTCAAAAACCCATCTTCTTCAGCGTAGCTGTGATAAAAATCAACATTAACTTTTCCTTCTGGTAATAATAAGTATTTTGGTACTTGTGTGTAACAGTAACAACTCTCTAGCTCCGACTGCAAACAAAAATGAAAGGTCACTGCTGTACAGTCAAACACAACCACTTTTGTTTTTTGATAAAGTAACATGATCGCATTGTGTGACATGGTTTACAGGAAAAAAAACCACTATGTGAACCAATTTAAATGAGCAAACAATCTGATATTGAACAACATATATGAATAAAAAGCTCTGATAGGGTTTAGAACGGCTTCTTTAAATTTTTTGTTGAGAAAAAGCATCCTGTTGCCTTAGCATGGACTTTAGGGTTCTTGGATCCAAAAGTAGTATTTGTGGAAAAAAGTAGACTTAAATTGAAAATCTTTTAGGACTTGTGCAGTTTCTGTTACTTTACAAGTTTACAAAATGTAATTTAAGTATGAATTTGAAGAAGAAAGAGTCAGATGAAGTACGTCTTCCAGTTAAACAAGTGTGTAGTACTTAAAATAATTTGGTGTGGTTGTGGTTGGGGATTTACAGTCATTGTTGGATAATTTTGTCTTAGATATGGTATTTATAAGTTAACTGGTATATTATATTGCATTCCAGCTGCATTCCACATTTCTAAATGGCATAGAAATTGCGTTGTATGACTTTGAACAGGATTCTCTTAGGTTCTGTTTTTGTCATTTCAGTCCATCACCATTTTTGTGGAGTGTATCTGATACAGCAGTTAATCTTCTATGAAGTGTGTTATGATGGCATCTGTGTCACAAAGTGTTTTTTGTCTTCTGATTGCTTTGTTGTATAATGGTGTCAATGTAGTGGGGTTTTTTGAGAATTGTTTAAAGGTTTAAAAAGCATTCATTTTGATATTCCTTGTTTTAGGTTCTATACGTGAAGAAAATGGAATAAGGTGGCATGTTTGTCCTTATTGCTCTAAAGAATTTAAAAAACCGAGTGATCTCGTGCGCCACATTCGCATCCATACCCATGAGAAGCCATTCAAGTGTCCCCAGTGTTTCCGCGCCTTTGCCGTGAAGAGCACTCTAACAGCACACATAAAAACACACACTGGCATTAAAGCTTTCAAGTGCCAATTTTGTATGAAAAGCTTTTCCACCTCAGGGAGTTTAAAAGTTCACATTCGCCTACATACAGGTAAGGCCTTGAAATGGCTTTGTATGTTCTATGATGTGGGTGAGACCTCGAATGATAAAAGACAATATGAAATGTGTAAGCTGTAGACATGTCTATCATGTCATTGTTATTTATTAGAGAATGTAGAATTTTTTTATGTCTTAGATGATGAGTGTAAATTTTTGTCATAACTTTCTACTGTTTCATGGCTTTGAAACTTCGGGCATCTAAAAAACCCATGAACATTTCATTTTCTGTGTCAGCTGTTGTTCCTTTTCAATATTACTATTGTGAATGTATTTAACTGTGCTTTCTAAAGAGTCATACTCTTAAAATTCGAGTTCTGATTTTACTTATCCCCAGTCATCTTTCATATTTACTCTGCGTCTTCCATCCCCATCCCCATACTTTTTGATAATTTCACTGTAACACTCAGGACTGTTGGGTTAGTTCCCATTTTATCTTCTCTGTTATGGTGTTGCTTGACATTTTCACCAATTTACCTGTTTTCAGTATCTTACACTGCGTATTCTAAAGCTCTTCTGTTCATGTGGTCCTTGTTTACATCTTATATGATGTCTTCAAGACCTCCTTTTCTGTGCTTGAACTATCCTCTTCATAGAGAAAAATAAATTTGCTGCTTTTGGTAGACTGGTTCTTTTCTGCTTTTCTTTCTTTGTTCATACAGGTAGATAAAGTTTGAGCAAAAGAAGCTTTAAAATGTGCTACTGTTTCCTTTCATTCCTTTTTATGTAATACCGTATGCAAAAGTATAATTCATTGGCTAAGTGCATTTGGTATCCAATGTGTTTTATAGTTCGATGCATTTAATCCAGGAAATATCAATGTTGGATTCATCTGCAGAAAGTTTTTCACTTTTTTTTTGATAAACCTGTAAACCGGTATTTTTTTCTCTTAGTTTAAAGTTAATCTTACTTTATACAAGAATTCAGATTCATTCAGAGTGGCAGAAGCACTAGGTGGCTTGGAAAATAGGTAGTCTGGTCTTTATGGAATTGCTCTGTAGTTTCATGTAACATTTTAGTTACTGTATTGGGAGGAGTGGTTCATTCTTCTACATTTCTTTCTCCTGTGATTTTATCAAGCTTTGTTCACAATACCCAGTCATGTTTCCTAGTCTTTTAAGTCCAAGATTTCCCCTTTAGCAAAATCTGAAAGTTGCCCAGCTTTGCCTAGCTCAGTAATTTACCAAGTTCTCTAGGTAATCCCTCCCAAGAGAGATTTCTACTGGATTTTGCATTGCAAAATCTTTGTATGACACTCCTGTTGGCATGCTTTTTTGACTGCCATCAAACAGAGTTGACATTTTCAGGGGCTGATCTAGAATTTCTTGAACTTTGTCACATTACTGTTCCTCTGTTTTTTCCTATTATATAATATATTTGTCTGTGTGTTTGCTGATTCCTTTTTCTCACAGCTTTTTAACGGTTTGTTTTGGAAGGACTTTTGCCTGCCATGGTGCAATTCTTAGGATAACTTATAAAACTCTTGGAAATTGCTGTCATTTTCACATAATCCAGTTTCTTGATAACAAACTTGCTTTAAGTGATGTGTTTCAATCCATTAGCAGCTCATCAATTTAATTGTTAGTTTTGTTAGGGTTTTGTGGATCTGTTTTGAAAACCTGTGTAACAATAAACACTGTGATAGAAAACAGAGACAATGCAGAAAAGAGAATCAGTATTCTATAGCTACATTTCTAGGTCGATGAAAATAAAAGCTAATTTTTGTATTAATCTTTTTCAGGTGTTAGGCCTTTTGCTTGTCCTCACTGTGACAAAAAGTTTAGAACATCGGGCCATCGGAAAACTCATATCACTTCACATTTTAAACATACTGAACTAAGAAAGCTGCGACATCAACGTAAACCTGCAAAAGTTCGAGTAGGAAAGTCGAGTGGTCCAGTACCAGACATTCCTTTGCAAGAGCCCATACTCATAACTGATTTAGGTAAAGAGCAAGTAAATCCACACTCTCTTGAAATTTGGTTTTCACCGGAATATAAAGGTCACAGTTTAATCAAGCAAAAGCATTCAGAGCATATTCTAAAAAATGAAATAAGTCATCAGAAAAAAGCTTCAGAAAAGTGTCATATTTTATAGTTTGCTTGCACTAGAATTAGTAAGAAGAATATTTTTTATTTACAGTAAAATTGTACAATCCTTATCAGTAAAAAAGTATGTGCATTTTTACATTAGGAGAGGAGTTTCATTTAACTGTTACTAGACTGGTATTAGTCTCGAAAAGATGACACAGTTTATGACCTAGATTCTTCTTAAATTGATCATGTTTATTCAGATTACAGATATTAATGAGTCAGTGTGTTACATGATTTTAAGTATTTGTTATAATTATACTGAATTAGTGGTAATCATTTGTAGTCATACTTCAATAAAAGGCAGAATAATTCTGGAACCTGCTTTGGAGAATTCATACAGTTATTTTAATTCTGTTGTATAATAATTGTCACAAGAGTATGTAAAACCACTTTTTGCAAGAAACTGTACAGCCTAATCAAGACAATATGTTGTGCAGTAGAGATCAGTGTATGGATGAGGCATTCACTCTTTTTGATTCAACGGTCTGCTAACCCCTGACCTGTCTCTTGTGCAGTCATCTTTATGGTAGAATCCTGTATTGGTAGTATCTTTAACTTATATGCATACAATTTGTATCACTCTTTAAAAATCCTTTTGCTTTCACTGCTTCCAAGAGTTACTGAAGCAAGAGTAGGGGTTATTTTGGTATCGGATAGAAAAAACTTAAATTTTTGGGGTAGAAGCAAAACTTAGCAGACAGCTTCAGGCAGATCACACAGTGTTTCTTTCATGAGTGAATCCCAGAAACAGGTATAGTCCCATTTCTTAGTTTTAAAGAAAAACTCCAGTACAATTAAGATCTACACAGTGAAAGTCTGATTTTTAGAAAAAGATTAATATTAGCAGGAAATACTGGAGAAGTTGTTTCCAGTGGATGCTGTTAACACATGAATCCTGCTTATGCTGGAATGTTCAATGTAAAAATAATTCTACTGTTTGTCTAGAAGGTGTCATGTTTTTTCAACCCCCTGACAATATTTCCACATTTCTACCCCCTCCCAAATAAATAAATCTTAGTTCCTTTAGAGGCGTCAAGAACCTAGTATTGTTACTCTATAATAGTGTTAATCTTTGAGTAGCACTTTCATTGTTATGTATTTTGCTTTCTAAAATAGCCTTAATTTTTCTAAAAACCCATGGAAAAAAGTCTGCAAATTGTCTACCTGTTTCAGTTTCATATTATTTCATTAGTTTATCGTATTTATTGATTAGAAAATGCAAAAGTATTAGTGTAATTTTTTCTAGGGTTTGCTACAGTTCTAAAGATGAAACCAATGAGAGAAAAAGTACCTTTTTATATGATGTTCCCCCTTAGAACTGTTTTGCTGACTAGCTATGTCCATAGTAGTGCGAACTTTTAACTATTCCAGCAGTTTGGAGAAATGTTAGATTTATCTGAGTTGAACAGATTCAGTAAATAGTTTGAAAGTGTTTTATTAGAAAAGACTTTCTGTTTTATTATATTTCTTGTTAGAAATTTATGCAGACCAGAACCATTGTAACCTGGGATATGGTCACAAGTTAGTCAGCTATCATTCATTCTGAGTTTATTGAATTATTCTGCTTTTATATGATAAAAACTAACTGAGAGTAAGTATTTGTCATATGGAGTTCCTTCTCTTCTGAGATGTAGCACTTGTGTCTTCTCCTGTGTACTACTGCTAATTATCATTACAGAAGAATGCCAGAAGAAAATCTAAAAGTAGGTTTGTGGTTTTGGTTTTGGTGGTTGGTTTTGGTTTGGGGTTTTGTTTGGGATTTTTTGGGGGTAGTTTTGGTTTATTTTATTTTAGGTTTTTTAATTAGAAAATGTTTTTGCTATAACTGAGTTAGAAAAGGTGGAGGAAGTTTTGGCATTTAGGTGTGTATATATATGTATTTATGTATGTATATGTGTGGATATATATATAAATATATACATATGTATAGCATACATATATAACATACATAAAAACATTCTGAAGTCTGAGATGGATAAAGTTCTTTTTCATCGTTGCCTTCTCTTCTGAACATTGAGAGAATTCCCCCTCCTTGTCTTCTGCTCTTTTCAATTACATTTGGAATTCAGCAGAAACCCTTTGGGCTTTCTTTCAGGACTATGAAATGTAACATACTAGATGAAGTAGTCTGAAGAAGGAAAAGACCACATAAAAGGCTTTTGTGGAGAATATTTAGGACCATAAAGAGGTCTTTTTGCACATATGTTGAAACTTGGCATCATTCCATCAGCCACTGTATCATTAGTAGTGTGATGGGTGCTTTTAAGTTCACAGTTCTGTGAATGATGATGAGATGCTTGAGAAGTCTGCTATTGTCCCCATGGTGTTTGGGAGTATACCCTTCTGTTGACTGCTTCTGAGAGAGCCTCCTGCACTGACAGTTGGTTGAAACTTAGAATGGCTTGGGTTAGACAGGCTCTTAAAGGTCATCCAGTTCCATGGCAGGGACACTTTTCACTAGACCAGGTTGCTCAAAGCCCTGTCCAACCTGGTCTTGAACACTGCCAGGGATGGGGTGTCCACAGCTTCTCTGAGCAACCCATGCTAGTGTCTCATCACCCACAAGCAAAGAATTTGTTCCCAATATCTGATCTAACCCCACCCTCCTTCAGCTTGAAGTCATTACCTCTTGTCATATCATTCTATGCCCTTGTAAAAAGTCTCTTCCCAGCTCTCTTGTCAGGCCCCCTTTAAGTACTGGAAGGTTGCTATAAAGTCTCCCTGGAGCCTTCTCATCTCCAGGCTGAACAACTCTCTCAGCCTGGGCATTTAGTATTTTAGAAATTTTTAACTGAATTTCCAAAATGACACCTGACTGACTTCAGGGACCAGTGTATAAAGAGCATTTGTTTAAATAAGTTGGTTTGAGGTTTTGGGGTTGTTTGGGGTTTTTTCCCAATAAATTTGTCAAGGTACTCAGGGAATTAGCAAGACTGACTGATCAGCCAAAGTAGATGTACAAATACAACAATTTTTAATGGATTTTTTTATCCTTGAAGTACAGACAGGTATCTATCATGGTGTTTCATACTTTTCACAAAATGCATGTCGAATATTTGTCAAGTTGTATATCTTTTTCTGAAGTTAATCCTTATTTTGGACAGGGACACTTACTGTAATGAGATGGACTTATGGATAAAAGAAGAACTATCATTAAAGTAGCATGTACAGTATAATATCTATAATGCTAATTTTAAATAAGTGCTGAAAACATGCACATTTTCTTTGTTTTTTTGATACTAAAAGTTCAGTCATGCTTTCTTTTCAAATACTAGCTCTTCAGACTATTGTACCTTTGGAATAACTATACCCATTAATTTTTCCTTTTTGTGTGTGTGTTTGTTTGTTTATGTGTGCAGGTCTTATCCAGCCAATCCCGAGGAACAGCCAGGTCTTCCAAAATTATTTTAACAGTAATTTTGTGAATAATGCAGAGAGACCATACAAATGTTTTTATTGCCATCGAGCCTATAAAAAATCTTGTCATCTTAAACAACACATCAGGTAAAATAAACACAATGAAGAAAGGAAATGTAACAAATTGATGGTAAAGCATGAAATACATGTCATATTCACTGAAAAGACTTATTTTTTTAACCGTCTCTTAAACAGTGGTAATTGATTTTTTTTTAAATTTTTTTTTTCTGGTAAAGTTGGGGGAGGCTTTGGATTAACTCATACCTGTGTGCAGTCCTAGCAGTGCAGCTGGTTGTGTTCTGTGTGCCATTTAGTTTATTGGTACTTGGACTCCTTTTTTTCCTAAACTCTGTATAGAAAATAACAAGCATTGCTTGTGAATTCTTGTGGTAATTTTGTAATTCCATACTTCAGATTGCCTGCTTTTTATGTAATTCCTATATTTTTTGAGAAAGAAATTAGCCTTTTGTTCTGTGTAGAAAATCTAAAAGAATTTGTGTTTACGTTGTAATTGAGTAAATATTGCTCAGGATCAGATTTTTGCTTGAAGCTAAGTTCAAGTTCCATGTAGTAAGTGCTTGTTACAACCACAGAGTCATGGAATCACAGAAAAATATAGGTTGGAGGAGAGCCAGGAGAGGTAAGTAATCCAACCTTGTTTTGAAAAGAACGGTAACTTCAAAGTTAGATCAGGTTACAGTTTTACAGGCAAGGAGCTTTGACATTTAGTCAAGTTATGAAAGAATACTTTATTATTCAAAGCTATGAATAATTGGAAGAGGAAATAAGAAAAAACCCACCAAATATGATCACTGGGATCTAAGGAAGGATTCTGTACAAGCAGATGGCAATCTGCTTGCTTCTACAATGTAAGCTCTGTATCACTGTCTCACTTTCTCTAGCTCAAATCATGGTGACATGCTCTCCTTACTAATCAAGTTTTGTATTTCTAGGTTCTCAGACTGCCTTGAAAGAGTTCTTGGTTTTTATATGCTGTTTTAACAGGAGGAAGGGAAGCCTTACAATATCATTTCTTTCTTTTGTAATATCCTACCTAGATTTCTCACTGTCTTTTGTAGACACAATCAAGATGGATTGATTTAAATGAAAATAATTTTGAGTTACACTGAAAATACAAAGGTGTGATGGAGGTACCAACCACTCGCTGCTGTGCTTCTTTGATTCTTTGCAGTAGTGCTGAGGGGAAGCACAGCTTTGTTTAGGGTTTCATGGAAGAATTACAAACTCTTCTCCTTTTCCATGTTTGTTCTTTGTAAATTGGCATTGCTATAACGGCACTGCTGCACTTGATACATATGTGGTCAGTCTGTCCTCAATGAGTAGTGCTGATCATTGCTTATAAAACTTGTTTCCCTTTCTGAAACAGAGGGAAATCTGTAGTAGGGGTATTTTAGTAAAGCAGCGACTGAATATTGTATCAAATGATCCCACAGGCACACCAAAGAACATTTGGGATACCCTGCCACAGTTTATAGTGTATGTTGGTAGCAAAAAAGTAATCTTAATATCTGTCATACTACTTTGTTGTTGCATCTGATGTGGTGGTCATAGGATTCCAAGTTTACTGTCATCCTAAGGTATCCCTAATTTTTCCCAATCTTATTAAATCTTGCTTCTTTTATTTTCTATTTCCTAACATTCACATTGCCTTCCTTCTAGCTCTCACTCCTGGGATGCTACAGTTGTAACCCTTAAAATTCTTACTGCGCTCCATTCTTTTTCCTAACCTGTCCTTCAGTCTGTTTTATATCTCTGTGTAGTCCTAAAAGGAGATTCTTCTAGCACCTCTGGAAGGAAGAATACAGTGAGTGCTATATACTTTGATAGTGTAAATGCAAGGCTTTCCCCACTTGAATTTTAATTTCTCATAGCATTATGAGACTGGTTGTAGTGTGCCTCGTTCAGGAGGAGATATTCAGGATGGACACAGTTCTTTTCCCAAAAATTTTGTTATTAAGTGTAGTGATAGTATCTAATATGAGGAGAACCATGTCTTTTCTCTAAGCTTTTGTGGACAGTGTTTTAGCTGAATTGAGGAAAATACAGGAGTGATAATATACTAGTCTGAAGAACTGCTTTACCATCTGAAATGGAAAAATTAAACCCAAGTATTTTAATGGAGACAAAGTATGATCAGAAGAGGAGATTGGACTGTAGAACATAATTAAAACTAGTCAGACGGTATTGTTTTTAGTCCTGCCAGGTTGTTTGTAACTTAATAAAGTTTAGTTTCTGGATATTCTTAACTGATACCTCTTCCATCCAAACAGCTGTCACCTTAGTGTGGTTTATTTTGCTCATTTTAAAATTTAGTCCTTTAATAACTTTGTAAATCAAACTGTTAAATCTATTTTAACTTCCGCTTTTTCTTGAAAAGGTCGCATACTGGTGAAAAGCCATTTAAGTGCTCTCAGTGTGGAAGAGGTTTTGTGTCAGCTGGAGTTCTGAAAGCACATATTAGAACACACACTGGATTGAAAGCCTTCAAGTGTGTTGTGTGCAACGGGGCCTTCACTACTGGTGGTAGCCTCAGGCGACATATGGGGATCCATAATGATCTTCGACCGTATATGTGTCCGTACTGTCAAAAAACATTCAAAACATCACTTAACTGTAAAAAACACATGAAGACTCATAGGTATGTTTTTGCAATTTTTGTATGAATCCTTCAATGTAGTTCAATAACCCTTCCTTAAAGATACTTGGAAAGGCAGCTTTGCTCTGTAGCAAATGCAAATATTTGAATAAGGATTTTTATTTATGGGTAGCAAGCACTTAGGTACCTTTGAAGGTAGTGTAAATTATGGTGTATAATAAAAATAAAAAATTGTTCACATAAGTAGTAAGGATAAATGTCTAACTGAAACTATAAAAAGATTTTCTCACCATTCTTTGCAGATATGAACTTGCACAGCAACTTCAGCAGAATCAGCAGTCTTCTTCAATAGATGATTCTACAGTAGATCAGCAGAGCATTCATGTTTCTACACAAATGCAAGTGGAGATTCAAAGTGATGAACTACAGCAGTCAGAAGTTGTTGAAACAGATCAGCAGGCTATTTTAGAGTTAGACCAGCAGACAGTAGTAGGCACAGAAGAAACAGCACTAGAACAGCAATTGGCTGATCAACCTTTAGAGCAAGATGAGGGTGAGTATTTGAAATACCATAAGGTTTGTAATGAGGTAGGTTTACAAGTTCACAAGTAAATGTTTCTTGACAGATTTCAGTGCTTTGGGTTTCAAGACAAGGCAAGTAAATAACTAGAAAAATACATGGAGTAAAGGCTACTTATTATATACTTAAACTATATAGTACAATTTCGTTCATTCATTGGCATTTAGGTTTACTGTTAAAATATAAAAAGGTTAAGATTTACACCCTTTAAAAAAAACTACTAAACAAATATACCGAAAAATAATACGTCCACAAAACATTGCCATGTCAGCTCTCTTATTAATAAAAAGCACTGCCAAATAGTCTACTTAGAAGGTAATACCTGTGTTTTGAGGTGGATGTTTCTTGTACTTATTCTGTTTGTAGTAGTGGAACAAAGTATTTTGGTTTTGCTTATTTGTTCTTTTTCACAACGAATGAACATACGAATTATTCAATTACTAAGTACAACAGGAGAATATAAATAAAGTGTACTATAAGCAAAGATTTAAAACCTGTTCAGCTAATAATTGTTTAGTTTATTTGTAATGCAAAAATTTGGATGACTATTAAATATAGGGTTTTGGAAACAACTGAAATATCCAGTTAATTACATCTTCTTTTCTTGTATTTTCCCCTCTTCTTTCCCTTTTCACACCTCCTTCCTTTCCCCATTTCAGATAGATTCGTGACATCCCAGCATGCTTTACAGGAGAACATCACTCAGTTTGAACAACAGGCTATAACACAGCAACCGTTTGATCAGCAGAGCTTATCACAAGGTTAGTAATAAATAAAGGAGGTAAAAGGTAATTTTTATAAATCTGACTTTACAGCATAGCTATGATAAAGCATTTCTAAAGTGTGCATCTGCAGTCAAAGTAACTGCAATGCAGAGAACTTGCAAAAAAATTACCATTTTGAAGCTGTACTTGATAGAATATTCTGAATACTTAATTTTTTTTTTTTCTTTTATGAGCCGATGTCTAGTTATTATAGTATGGGTTTTATAGTCAGGCATTTCATATTCTTTCCTTGATTGTGTTTGAAATTGATGTGGCAGTAGGGAGTTTGCACAAGTTTCCCCTTAAATATACATGCTCATAACCTGAGAAGACCAGAAACACAGTCTTAAGATTTGAGTGAGTAGCGGTTCGGATTCATTTTGGAAAAAGTGCAAAATATAGTCACGTAAAAATCATACTTCCACCTATTCACAGCAGTTTCCTTTTATATTTTATAGAGCAATGTAACTAACAAATTAAGAGATTGTAAACATTTGGAAACGTTTTTTTTTTCCCTACAGAATACAGAGAAATATGTGTAGGGCGTGTGTAGCCTGCAAATAGTGAAGAAATGACTGCCTCTCTTTGCTTTTCACAGCTGGATTTCTTGAATTGTTCCATAATACGAAGCTACTAATTTTGTTGGGGGGGGTTTTTTGGTGGTTGTTTTGGGCTTTGTGGAGGGTGGGGGGGGTGTTGCTGAGGTGGACAATGTTCAAGGAGTTTTCATTTGTTTTGGCTGGGAAGCATACGTCACTGGCTGATCCGTTCATCTCTTCCTCCTTGTTTCTGACTCTGGGAAATAACTTTATGTAGCTGGTAACCAGTAACTGGTATTCCATCACACAAACTTCTATGTTCTTAGTTTCATTCGCTTTTAATTGTATAGCATCATTTGTAAAAACTTAATTGACTGTGGTAAGTTGCATAACACTGCAAAGAAATAGGGTAATTTGCCAATTTTAATTCTCTAGGTTGTGCTGCTCTGCATGTAAAGTCTCTACCTTTATTAAATAAGACTGATCCAGATCCTCTTAAAATCTTATTATTATTTTCATTGGTTGACTTTCACAGTTTGTCAAATGAATGAGAAGAGGCTACAGAAAAAAGATGCAGCCTTTTGTTCTGCGTGAATCTGAAGAGTGGTGGTGTTTTCTGTTTGTGTTTTTAATGGCTCCTTTGAATTTGAGAACCCAATAAGTAATCCCTATTTTGTTATCTTACTCAAACTTCAGTTTCTGTGTGTGTGTATCTTCCATATTATATAAATATTCAATGATTTTTTGGGGAGGGGAGACTCTTCTAGAACTCACAAAACAATTCTTTCATCATGAGAAATCTAGAGTGATCATGTATACATTGTAAAATTGGTACAGAGAATCAGGACATTTGTGATGTGGGCTTTTTAAAGTCTCATTTGTATAAGATGTCTCCTATTCTACTTGGAATCTCATCCACAGATTCACAACTCTTTGAAGTTTCCTTGAAGATCCTGGAGCCCTTCAAAATTTTTGAATTTCAGGTAGGTAAGCATTTGCGCGGATGCATGCGTTAAATTGGTCGACCCTCTCCCTACGTCTGCATCTGTGCTTCATGCTCCTAATTTCTTTTTCCTATCAGCTAGGCAGAATATTCAAACTAAAAACACTATGTGTTTTTTATCCTTGATATTTGTAGGCTGTATTCTTGTTAAAATATTTTGGTTCGCTGTTTATTAATAAAACAACGTAGGAGTTTAAAAAAATCTTTGATAGGTTTTTTGATTTTTCTTTTTCCTTTTTTTAAGGGAAAAAAACCCAGCTTTGCTTTTCAGACAGATGAGGCTAATCTCTAGGTCTGCACAGACCTGCCAGAACTTTGTTTATTCTTTCAGGTTTGTTCATAATACTTCTGTTGAATTTCTTGTTTGTTCAGATAGATTTTCTTCCTGATATGTTCAGACATGTAAAGAAGTGCAGATCCTACGAGGGTGCTACAGTATCATAATCTATGATTCATTTCAGCTAGATTTAAAGACTGAGGAAAAGGACTTGTGTTCTTTGTAGTTTGTGTTCAGGCATTTTCATTTGAAGACTTTTTAGTGATGTCAGAACAAACAGATGTGTCCTTTATCTGAAATTAGGTTATTGAATATCATCTGTCACCAAGTGTGTTTTCATATAAATTATGTCACCTTTTCTTTCTTTAAAGTCTCCCTGTAAGCATGATTAAATGATAATTCAAATAGTGGTCATAGGCAAGTGATCTTGAAAAACCAGAAGTCCAAATGCTGTTACTCTAGTGCCCATGCAAATACACCCTTGCCACCAGACTGCTGTTTTGCTTTCCTAAAAAATTGGTCTGCAATCTCAACTATTTGCACATTGTTTGCAGTCAGTACTGTTCAACTGGTTGCAAAAGTTGCCTAAGAAGCAAACGTGCAGAACATTTAATTACTAGTCAGTGATCCCTGCTGAGATGCACATGTGCAAGTCCATGTTTGTAATGTTACAATTTGAATGATCCTCAGTAAAGACTTGAAATTTTGTCTAAACTAAAATATGGTACTTGCTACAAACTATCACACTGTTGTTGTCTCATTCTCACCTGCCAGACACATCTTTTTACTAGTAAACTAATTTCCAAAGTATTCTATTTTTTGGTATGTTTTGTTAATATGGAAGGTAATAGGTTGGATGATGTTTTAAGGCCAAAGACACTCTGAGCAATGCAAATGATTGCTTGTACTGGAAAACAAAATCCAATTCCAAGTGTAGAGGACTTTATAGTAAGAGACTCCCTCTGTTATACAGAGCTTAAGATGTTCTCTGTTGTTTGAAGATTGATCGAAAGCTTCAGGGGAACAACATATAGTGATGAAAACGAGAGCAGGAAAAAAAAATAAAGGTTGTTAAATTTATTTCTTTCTCTCTCCCTTAGACTGAGTGTCTGGTTTTTGGTGTTTGCTGGTATGGGGTTTTTTTTAATGCTGTTCTGTAGTAATAATATGGTGGTAGCAAATGCCTTTAGCTTTCTCAAAACTGTCAAACTTTTTTAATTTTGAGAGGAAATTGACCTATATGCTAGGTATTGAGCAAAATGAGGATGCATCATGTATATTCTTGTTACAGCTTTGGTTTGTATTTATTCTAGAACTACTTTCAGAAGTAGCATTTCTTTCTTCAGTTTGTCCTCAAATACCTCTACATTCAGAACTTCTCTTCCTGAGCATTTTGTTTCATGATCCTGGGAAATTTTTCAGGATGTCAATAATTGCTTTAATTTAAGCATTGTGAAGTGAAGTAGGTCATTGTAGAGTAACTTCTTTTTTCCTTCTTAGCTATTGAAATTTACCTACCAATTAAAGTTTCGGGTTTTTTAGATAGCTGCTTCTTTATACATTTAATAGTTAAGTCCCTTTTTTTTAATGTAGGGCACGGAAGAGACATCACTTTGCTTCAGTTTCTTCAGTCTTGTTTTTTTGTATTCTCATCCAGTGTAGTGGGAATGCCATTTTTGTATAAAGATACTTCTAAAATTTGTTTGAAAACTAGAAATTAGCAGCTCTCGTATCACTGCAAAACTTTTCATTGCTTTCTTCAGGCTACATTTTTATTTTGTCATTTCACTAAGAGTGTTTGAAGTGCTAGGTTCAGCTTGTAGGATCTTTTTTTCTTGTATCTTGGTAGTTCTAGGAGAGAAAATAATATACAAGTTGCAGCATTAGGTTTGGTGACAAGTTATGACCTCACTAATAATGCTTTCAGGGTTTATTTACATTAGTGAGTTTTCATTCTATGGTGTAAGCAGTAGCATACAAGTATGTTTTTCTCTACTGATTACAATATTCTTCGGCTGTGGAAAGTGTCTTTTGGGAAAATTTCTGCTTAAACTTAACACATCCAGGGTTTTGTTTTACTGTTATTCAAAACACTCTTTAAGCATTGCTTTTTGGCCTTTGATGCTGTGATCATCTGATGTGGGTTTGTTTCTACCCTGTTTTCATAATCTTCAACCTTTTTGTCCACTAAAGGCAAACTGCACAGAAGTACTAAAATTGTTGCCCATACCTTAATTACTGGTTCCTGTGGTTTCATTTGTTTCCACACGACATTGTGGGTTGTTTTAAAATATTAGTATTATTAAGACTTAGAAGGGTTGATAAAAGGACATCTTTAATAGCATTGAAATCCACTTCAATCTGAGCTAGATTTCCCTGGCTCTGAATCATTGGTGCTATCATTTCATTCATTCATTTATAAAAGGAGGTGATTAAGATCTGTTATTTCAGGAGAGCAAAACCAAATAAAAATTCAGGTCTTTGTACTGGAAATGTGAATAAAAATATGTTTATTTTTTACTTTGCAGTTTGCCTTTGAGAGGCTCTACTTTACTATTATCTAAAGAGTGGGAATATGTGGAGGAGATCCAAAGTAGGAGAAAATGGGGTTACTTTATCAGAAACTGGAGTTCTCCTATTGGGTCATCTCCTCCACTCACCCGCCATCCTCCCCACTGAGCTTTGCATCCTTGTGATCGGCTTCCAGTGTAGTTAAGGGAGCGTGGTACCAACGTGGATAAAGGGAGATGGGTCAACCTGTTTGACACATGCATGCTTACATACAAGAAATTCAAAATTTCAATGGCTCTAAGGCAATTGTGGCACCCTGAAGAAACTTCAAACAGTGTTTTTCTGTGGAGGAGATTTTCCAATAGAATTCCAGCTAACGGTAAGTAACCCTATTATGCCTATTACGTAGATGCCAGAAACGTGTGCTTTGGCACTCAACAGTGAAGAGTACAAGTATTACTATATGGTAATGCTACTTACTCTCTTCTGAAGGTAGTCTTCAGAAAAGTGTGGTGTTATTCGAAGTCCAGTTCAGTGTATTTTCCAGGTTTGTGACTGTTTTAATTTCTGGCAGGTTTTACAGTGAATGACAGCTACAATCAACAGACTCAATTTCCAGCTGTACAGCAGCTGCAGGATTCAAGCACACTTGAATCTCAGGCTCTTTCAACGAGTTACCATCCACCAGCCCTTCTTCAGGTTCCAAGTACAGACACTATTAACGTAGTAAGTACTGCTAGAAGGCAGGACTCATTCCTTTGTGTTCAGTGGTGAGTTTCTTGCACCATTTCATTGGTGATTAGGTAAAAAGAGAAGTCAGAAAAATTTCAGGGTTTCTTCTCTAGACTGCTTGTGTTTAACAACTGGAAAATAGAAGGGTGAGGAGAGGATAAGTGAACTGACCGCAGTTGCTAAAAAGGAGTTGTATATTTTGATGCTCTAGTAAAAATGCTATTATGCTGGATTGTGAGTTTAAAACCAAGGAAAGGACCTAATGGTATGAAATAATTTTACTTTATTGTACTATATTCTGTCCTAATTCTATTTTATATATATATATATATATATATGATCAAGCAACAAAAAAACCCTCTCACAGATGTGTAGTGATCATCCATGGAGCCTGCATATTGCAATGTATGATGTTCTTGCACGGTTTTTATTTAGCTAAATTTGTTAAAGAGCTCAGTTGCGAAAAAATACAGTTTAAATGTAACTTTTTATGATGGTGGCAGTACCTAGCCTGAAGATCATCTATTGTTATGTATTTACCATGTTGGTCTTCATGAGTTATTGTCCCTTCAAGCTTGTTTGCAAAGTGCAGATGTTGTCAGAGAACTGATGTACGTTTGAGGATCTGGAAGAGTTTTAGTCATTTCAGCCAACAGGCTTTGGAATTTCTTTCACTTCAAATTTTGAAACATACTGTTGTTCTCAGGGATTGTTCTGTGGTGGCTTTTGCTTACAGGAATTCTCAGAAAGTAGTGAAGTCTGTCAGCAACAATGTGTTTTGCTACTCAGTGTTTAAAATGGTTGCTCTAGTTTTAAATTTAACTCCTTAAACACTAGAAAATCTAGATAACTTAGACACATTTTTGTGTAGCTTCAGAGAAGTGTAAGTGCACCACTCTGTCCATTTATTCTAATTCAGCGGCCTGAACATTCTCGTGCTTTCCTTCTCACTATGAAAGAGTATGATATCACACTCTTAACTTGCTGTCAAAATTTATGAAAGCATAAATTTGATTACTTGTGTTGACTGTAAATACTGCCTATTCTTGCCTATTCGTATGACTTTATTTCAGTATTGTGTTATTGAAATTTATTTGAGGCTTTGATTTTTAGACTACTCGCTTGATACAAGATCAGTCACCACAGGAAGAACTTGAATTGCACACCCAGCAGCCTCATTTTCTTGAGGATAATGAAGATCAAAGTAGGCGTTCGTATAGGTATGTTACACTTTTAGGTTTTGTTACAGAATTTCCTGAATCTTTCTTGGCTAATAATTATATGCAACTAATGAAAACAATTTTCTTCTAATAGATGTGAATATTGCAACAAGGGTTTTAAGAAATCCAGCCATTTGAAACAACATGTACGATCACATACTGGTGAGAAACCTTATAAATGCCAACTCTGTGGCCGTGGTTTTGTTTCCTCGGGAGTTCTTAAGTCACATGAGAAGACTCATACAGGTAACAGAGTCCACCAGCTCTGTATTAATTTAAGCCGTGTTTGGGTGTTGTAAATGTCCTGTGTGAGTAAACTTAAACAAATAGCATGCTACTTATTTGTTTCTGTTACTTTAAGGAGTTAAAGCATTCAGCTGTAGCATTTGCAATACCTCCTTCACAACTAATGGCAGCCTTACCAGGCACATGGCAACTCACATGAGCATGAAGCCTTACAAGTGCCCATTCTGTGATGAAAGCTTTCGAACAACTGTTCACTGCAAAAAACATATGAAAAAACATCAGGCAGTCTCCTCAGCTGTAGCAGCAGCTACAGATACAGGAGGGGGAGGTAAATTATTTCATTTTTACTTTTACAGTCCTTACTGCATAAGAAATACAGATGTTTTGGTGGATTACATGAATGCTATAACAGTAATGTTGCAAAATAGCCTTCCAGCATGAGTTATGTCTGATGTTCAGAGCTGCTGAAATTGCTCTGTTATCTTAATTGTTTAAAAGTAATCAGTTTTCCAGGATCTGTCCAGAGCATTAAAGGTATTGTATGTGACATATCTACTTTAGTATGTCACTAAAGTAGAACGTTTTCTGTTCTAT
The DNA here is from genome assembly GCA_013400975.1 of Atrichornis clamosus. Lineage (NCBI taxonomy): Eukaryota > Metazoa > Chordata > Aves > Passeriformes > Menuridae > Atrichornis > Atrichornis clamosus. Next base: position 203,157 of record WBMZ01013223.1, on the reverse strand, counting down.
ATTAACTTGTGTTTGTTATTGTAAAAATGAGAATTGCAGATCCAGCTTTTTTTAAAATGAAATACAGACATGAGCAATTAGACCTCTGAAAGAGATTGAAGTCCGAGCACGTAATTTAGTGGCCATGTGTTTAATAATAAACCCTTCTATTTTTTGTAATTTCAGCTGACAGATTAAACTGAACAGACACCTGTTTTTTGTTTCTGTTTGATTTTTTGCTTTGTTTTTTTTTCTTAATAGTTGCGTGTGCTGAAGATGATGAGGAAAACTCTGAAAGAACTTCCAGAAAATCTCGTCCTGGTGTCATAACTTTTACAGAAGAAGAAACAGCAGAACTGGCAAAGATTAGGCCTCAAGAAAGTGCCACTGTCTCAGAAAAAGTTCTTGTCCAGTCTGCTGCAGAGAAAGACAGAATTAGTGAGATCAAAGATAAGCAAGCAGAACTGGAAGCAGAGCCCAAATACGCCAACTGTTGTAGTTACTGTCCCAAAAGCTTTAAAAAACCCAGTGATTTAGTCAGGTGAGGAATAGAAAAGTTTTGTATGTTTTTAATTTGCTAAATTGTTCACCAGAAACTTTAGCAACAACAATTTAATATACCTCTTTATGCCTAAGTTGAAGTTCGATTCATATTTACATAATTTTTTCTTTTTCACAGTGGTTTAAAAATGTGTTCTGAATTTGTCATATGTAGTCATATTCTGAATGTGACTAATCCAGCCTTTTCATGTTTAGTTTCCTGCAGTATTGAAATTATTATTATGAGATTTTAGAATAATCTTTTTTCTTGCTATAAGGCTTGCATAAAACCTGTAAAAATCAGTTGAAAAAGGGCAAGTACTTGAATCTTCCTTTTCTGCTTAGTGTAATGCTAGTATAAGTATTTAATTAATTCTAAAATTAGTAAGATAGAAAATAAATATTTATGCAAACTGACATAAAGGTAGAAATTCACATATACATATATTTTGGAATTATTAGGCATGTTCGTATCCATACTGGAGAGAAGCCGTATAAGTGCGATGAATGTGGAAAGAGTTTCACTGTAAAATCCACTCTGGATTGTCATGTTAAAACACACACAGGTCAGTAAGATTTTGTATATCTTTGTTTAGAAACTGGTTGCTTTCTTGACTTTGATTTTTTGTACAGATTTTGCAAGTACAGATTTTGGTATGTTTCATTGTGATCTAGTATATGGAACATGGATGGCAGCACTGGGTGAAATTTGGTACTTGTGGCATCGTCAAATGAATCACATTAGAACAGTTTGAATAAAACATGTTATTACGGCCTTCTGTTTTAGTAGACTTCTAAGGCATAGTCTTAGCTCATGCAAAAATTATGTATGTGAGTATCCAGGATATGTTCATGTCAAATCTTCTGTAGCATTTCAATGAAAAATTATTTTCCTGAGTAAGAAGGTGGAGTTGTGGGACCTTATAACATTAAGTTAGAGGAAAAAAAAATAACAAACATTGATGTTTGTGCTGCTAAGTAAACTGGAAAATTAGAGTACAACAATTTTGAACATTCAGCTCTTTGAATCTTGCAAGTTGAATGCAAACCTAATATCTGTAATGTTTAGGTTTTTACAGGAGTTCTTTTTTATTCCTGAGAGAGGTCTGATTTTAATAGTATTTTTCAACCCCAGTATTGCATTAATTAAAAAAAACCCTTGTAAGTCTTTCATACCCATTTTCTTCTTATCATTGAACTTCCGTAATAAACCCAGACCTGAACTAATTAATTTCTAAAACTGGCTACAGTTTCATTAAGCTTCATTATTATCTCTTCTCAAAAATAAGAAAAACAAGATAGAAAGCTTTTAATGCTGTAATACATAATTATTTTTACTCCCTCTTCATTTTACTGTATTTGTACTTTCTTCTGTTGTTTAGTAAGAAATACTACTCGTGTTACATCAAATTGTTGTATAGATTAGTATCTTGTCTCAGACAGTAGCAGATAGTAAGGATAATGAAAAGAACAAAGCAGGGATTTGGTCATGTACCTCCAGGTTCAAGCAGTTTGCAAATTGTGAGACTCCAAATGAGAGATTGCATTTCTTTGCTAGCTACCTTTAATTGAATATTTTACATTAGTTTCATCCAGTTGTTTTCTGAACCAAGAAAAACTGGATAAAAAATAATGACATTCAATACATCCAGTAGTAGTAAGTTCCTGGATTCAAATTTGATTTTCCATTTGCCATCTTGATGATTTTGTTCCTAAGCCCACTAGTTTTTTGTTTGAGAAATGATGAGAAATTGTTTCCCCCTTTTACTTTTTCAAGCTTTTTATGGTTGTACAGACTTCTTAATAATATAAAGTGGAGCTTTGTAGATAACTATTTTAACATCCTTAACAGATTTTTCCAACCTGCTATTCATTCTCTCTCTCACATTACATATAGTACAGTTCTGACTTGCTTGGATCCTCACTGAGGTGCTTAAGAACTCTTCTGCTGACTTCCAGCCTTGTGAAAATTGTCAGTATAAACCTTTTGTGTTCAGTCTTAGAACTGTTTTTCTTTAGTTCATGAAAAGACTCTGTCCTTTCATCCTGTGACAGCATTTTTATTAAGGTCTTCTCATATAAAACCAGTGTAAAATTCCAAAAATCCAGATACAGTCTTGTCAGTGGAAATCTGGTCTTCTTTATAGAGCACTCACAGATCTGTGAGGTGTAATTTTCACTACAAAAGCCATATCATCTTTTCCCTATTGTAATTCATTTTCTCTTGTGGGGGTTTTTTTTTCATTTTTTTTTTAATAATTGGGCCAGTTTGTGCTGGATGAGGATTATCTAATGTGCAGTTTCTGCATTTGAGCCTGGATTCCTTTCTAACGGCTGTTTTAATCTGTGGGCAACACCTATACCTAATAGTTCATTGCTTTTATATTGAGACATACGTATTTTGTATAAATGAACAATAAAAAAAAAATTACAGTGTGACTGTCTGAAACTCTCCTAACAGTAGTTCCGTTTGAAAAGCTACTCTGCTCCTCCCCTATAAGTGAAAGTTGCCTGGATAGGAACCTACCTGATATTATCTGTAATAAACGTTGATGGTAAAAATTAGGGGCTTTGCTGGAGGTACTGGCTGACTGGAAATTTTTCGGTGCTTTGGCTGAACACTTAGTTCCTGTATCCTGATACAGTATAAAGTAGTATAACTGAAGTCACACATTATTGCATTTCTGTCTTCATTGCTTTTGTAATTTCCTGGTAATGTAACAGTTCTTGTTAACATGTTTTTTGTGTAGCCAATAGTATGGTGTGATTGTTGATGGCATAAAACACACTTAATTTCACTATATTTGGAGGCAGTGCCAGTTTAGTGTTTGCCGTTCCTCTATGACTTTCCATCCAAATTTGTGATGATATTCCCTCCGAGTTTCATTTGTGGACACCAACTCTAAACTACTAAAACATAGTTTTAAGTTCTAGTTTGACCATGTTTCTTTTTTCTTTTGAGATTCCTAGTACTTACAAAAAAAGACCCAAGAGGTCATAACCTCATTGCATGTTTTAAATAACGGGACTTCAGATGTTCAGTTTGTTCCTTCCTCCTTACTTTTTTTTGTTTCCTTCTATCTCTGTTTTATTTTTTCCCCTCTCCTTTCTCCCAGTGCATGGGGGTTTTTATTTAGTGGGAAAGACTGCTAGATGGCTTCCTTTGTGGCACTCTTGAATGTATTAGACAACTTTGCTGCAGCCCAGATTCCCACTGTGTTACTGGTTCGTGTTATTGGGCTCTTTCTTCTCCATTAGTTGAAATAGAACTTCATCAGAGGTTACTTTGAGTTTTATTTAACGAAAAGTGACAGTGGTGCCAGGGTTTTGTAATCTAAATCTGTAATTTGAAGTAGGTTGAATTGTATTTCAGGAATTTGATGAGAGATTTTTATGTGTAAACGGAAACAGGAACTCCATAGTAGGAATCATAGGCACAAACTACTCTGGTGATTTCTTTACCAAATGCATTGATTTCTTTCCCTTGTGTAGCTAGAAAGCAATATGGTGCTGGAAGGCTTGGGAATTTCAGGAGAGTGGGTTTTCAGCTGCAGTGGCATGTTTTCTGCCAGATACTTACATTATGCTTTTTGTGAATTGTACACTTGTGCATGTGGTTAAGGAAATAAACTCTGCAGTTTCTGTTACTTGTAGTACATTAAAAATTCCATTTGAGACCAAGGATATTTTTCAGATGTTAAGTACTCTGAAAGGAGAGCTGGCAAGAAGGACTGTATATGTATAGACCAGATTTCTGTATTTCTAAATTACTTTGAGGGGTTGGTATTTTGTTTGGAATATTATCTCACTTAATTTTAATAATTTCCTACTTTTAATCCATTAATACTAGTCAGTATTAATTGAGGCAGTATTGAAACAGAAGAATAAAGCTGCTGGAATTAAAAAGGAAATGAATGGCTAAGTAAGTAGGAGCCAAATGCTGAAGAGGTCAAGATGAAACTTCTAATTCTTCAGTTTATGAGCTGTATAGTTGAAACAACTGGATTAGTCAGGAAGAAGAGATGAGGAGGACAGAGGCATGAAGGTGACCAAATAAGATTCTGCTTGAAAGCTTTAACAGCATATTGAGTTTTAATAATACGGAAATATTAATATACACTTCATTGAGAACCTTAATTCATTTGAAAAGCAGCCAAATTATAAAGAAAAAGTCTCATTATTTCAAATGTATTCTGTTCAAATTAGTTTAGAATCTGTTATGGGTTTTGTTAAATGGATGATTTGGTCCTGTCAATCTTTTTAGAGGTTTAATCACTTATCTTTCTGGTTTTGAAACTTTTCCAGGCCAGAAGCTCTTCTGTTGTCATGTGTGCAGTAACTCTTTTTCTACAAAAGGGAGTCTAAAAGTCCACATGCGTCTGCATACAGGAGCAAAGCCCTTCAAATGTCCACACTGTGATTTGCGGTTTCGTACTTCAGGGCGCAGAAAAACCCACATACAGTGTCATTATAAACCAGATACAAAGAAAGTTAGGAAGCCTGTTGCCCGGACTTCAACTGAGGGACTACAACCAGTCAGTCTTCTTAATTCAACCTCAACAGACCCTAATGTTTTCATCATGAATAACTCTGTTTTGACAAGTCAATTTGATCAAAATTTACTTCAACAAGGACTTGTGGGCCAGGCTATCCTGCCTGCTTCGGTGTCAGGTAAAAATGGATGTTGTGGTGGTGGTGTGGAGATCGAGTTCTGAAATTGGCTTTCTGTTAGAGTTCAGAAAGTTTTGCCAAGCACTGCTTGCGAGAACAGGTAAGAGTTGTACTGAATTCATGGTTCGATGCACAGAGGTAGCATAAATAGAAATTTACTGACTTAAGAATGAAGGGGAAAATGTATGCAGTTCACCTAAAAAAGTATCTTGAGATCTGCTGTGGTGTTGCACTGCAGAGGGGAAGAAAATGCAGGTAACAAGTAGCTGGAGTACTTCTGGTTTTTTTGGTGATACTCTTTTGCCTTTTTTTAAAAAGAAGAGAAGCAAAACAGTTACTCTGTCTACATTGGTTATTTATGTGGATAATAAAGTGTTTTAACAGCACATCCTCTGCTGTCTAGTTATTAGTCCAAAATAAAAAGGAAAAAACCACACACCCAAAAGAAAACAAGGAAGAAAACCCCAAACCAACTCCAAAACAAAACAAAACTCTTTAGCAATACAAAAAAGTACTAGTGTAGACATGCATGTTAGATAATTAAGTGCCTAGGATAGGAAGTCTTACCAATTGGCAGTGACTACAGCTGCATTAGCACATTAAATGTGCCACAGACCATTCTTTGACTCTGAGGCCAACTGGCACAGAATACCCAATATGCATCATGTTGCAAGGAAGTGACTTTTTGAGAATGATCCTTGCTAATTTTTAATTTTTTTCAGGTATTGTTTGTGTTAGTGCTCAGGTAAACTTGGGACAGGAACGATTTTAAGAGCAGAATAGCATATGGGTGTCTGGAAATGTGCCTTGGTACTATTAAATGTATGACTTAAATTGTGGATTTTGGTCTGTCTGTCATTTCTGAAAGTGAGGTTTTGATTTTCTGTGCTTCTTTGGTATTTTTATCAGTACACGTCTATGATTTTGCAGGTATGCCCACACATTCAGAGTATTGTATCAGTCTCATACTTAATTTTAGGCATTCCAGTTTATCTGATTTGACCTAAACTGTTGTCCTAAACCAGCAAATAGTTGGTGTTGAGAAGATATTGATGTTATTTGACAGGCACAGTTAGTGATAAATCTGTGATAAAAAAGTGATTGATGTTTGCCTGGATTTTTGAGCATAATAAGGAGTCTTTAGCATGATCAGATGTCCGAGAAGGAGGCCTTGTTAAACTGAGATTAACCTGAGATTAAAACCCTGTAATGTGGGTTTTGCTCACAGCAGATAGTTTTTGGGTGCATTGTAAAGCAGATTTATTATACTAAGGAATTTTGAAGAGGGAATGATAGATGTTTTTGAAGCATCTACCAAAGGAAACTGGTTGATCACACTCAAGGATTTTGGAGTAAAAGGTATATCAAACACAAGGTGACTTTTTCCTTACTTTCTCTCAAGACCTTTTGTAGAGATGGTCTGTTCAACCATTAGAACCTTTTCAGGTTCTAAAGACTTTTGGATTTCAAATGCTAATATACCGTTATTTTCATCATAAATACATAGGATGAACTTTGACACTTTGATATTGAAGAACATCTGTCCTGTGCAAAACGTGGCAGTAGCTTTATGTGTATGTTCAGAGTCAGAATGTAAATGTCATGTGCTTTGTTTAGGTGCAGCACACTTTCCAAGGAAATCTAAACCAAATTTCTGCAGGGTTTTAACACTACTCTGGAGGGACTCTTGTTTTGTAAGCTGCTAGCAGGTGCCTAAATAACATTCCTTAAATCACAAAGAATTTAAGAAGCTCTAAACAGGCAATCATCTACTTCAAATTATTTTTCTTGGCATAAATAAATGTGTGTGTACATAGCTTTTATATTTCATTTATAAAAGTAAGCACGCTAAAAGAGGTAGTCAGTAATGGTAAATAAAAACATTACAATATAACTGTTTTCTTTGGTAGCTGGAGGTGACTTAACTGTGTCCTTGACAGATGGTAGCTTGGCCACTCTTGAAGGAATACAGTTACAACTTGCTGGTAATCTGGTTGGACAAAATGTTCAGATTTCTGGAATAGATGCCACTGGTATTAACAACATAACATTACAGGTAGGTTGCTCATAGTTTCTTGCTTTTAATTTTATAGAGTCACTTTGAGGACTGAAGAAGGTTTAAGGACCCAACATAGTTCTGGAAGAATTCCCTCGAGTTGAGTGAGGATGTGGCAATAATATGCTGTATCAGCTCTACAATGTTAGAATACTTTAAAAATAGCTGCGCAGTGGGATATTTTTCTGATTTGGTTTTTTTTGGTTTTCATTTTTCTTCAGGTTTTTTTGCCCCTCTGGGATTTTGACAGACTGCTTTAAAATATGGGCTTTTTTTCTTTTAATTGCATTTTGTCTTTTCACTTCAAAATGTTTTAGGTTCCCACTCAAACCCCAAAACGCACCCTCCACCCTCACTCCCTGAAACTAACCCAAATTATTGCACAGAATGTTGTTTTATAAACATAAGACACCTGTGTTAGTTCGCAAACTTTTAATAGTCGGATTCACAATTTAAATTCCCACTGAACTTGTAAAAGGAACAACAGAAAAAGGTGGGATGATTGCACTTAAAAGTTTGTATTTGAGATATGTGAAACAATGATTTTCATGAACTTGGTTGTGTTTGTTCAGTTGCGCAGAATCACTGAGGTTGACGGAAACCTCTGGAGGTGACCAGGTACAACCCCAAGGTCAGGGAAGGGGCATCTGCAGACTTTCATTGAGTTGCTTATAGTCCCCCAAGGAGTTTTTAGCTTAAAATGAAGACATTGTAATTGTTTTTCTCAATTGCTAAATGTCCCTGAAGAGTAAAATGTCTGTTGGCTTGTGAAATGAGACCTTAATGAACTCAAGGAGCTGAAAAATAATTTCTGTTGTCAGTCTTCTCTCTGCTCTATGCCTTTTCACTTTCAAAGGCTTGAAGACAGTGATAAGCATTATATGCACTAATAAGACAGTACAGAATACCAGCAGTGTGTTTTTCTGGTGCCTAGGATGCTGATATGTAACTATTATCATGATTTTCCAAACATTTTGCTGAGGGAAGGTGAATCTGAATAGACTGCTTACATAGTGACTTCAGAGACAGCTATATACAGATGCATGAAAACTAAATTTAAGTTTAAAATGGTTGATTATAAAATTTAAGTACTATATATACTTTATATGCAATAAATATGAATTCTGGACTTACTTTAAGTATATTCCTTGAACCCGTCTTTGGTAAGTTCAGATTTATTGTTGAAAACTTGTTTTTCAGATCGATCCAAGTATCTTACAGCAGACGTTACAGCAGAGTAATTTACTTACTCAGCAGCTGACTGGAGATCCCACCATGGCTCCACAGAACCCCTCCCTCCAGGCAGCAGAAAATGCCGTGCCAGCTAATGTGGTCATTCAGCCCATATCAGGCCTGTCTTTGCAGCCCACAGTGACATCATCTGCTAACATGACAATCGGGTCCTTGTCTGAGCAGGAGTCTGTGCTGACAACCAGCGCAAATGGTAAGTGCTGTCAGTAGTTTTATTGTGGTTTGAATTTCTTAGTTTTACTTACGGTGCTACCCAGAATGAGAAAATGTTACCCCTGCCTCCCCTGCCACCACACACCTCATTTTAATAAAATAAACATGCAATTTTTGCTTAAAAATTCAGCAGATTTTACAGTTTTGTGTTACTTTTTCTTAGTATAATTTCTTTTCAAAAAGTGATTTAGAGAGTAGGTTTAGATTAGATATTAGGAAGAAATTTTGTACTGTGAGGGTGGCAAGGCACGAGAACAGATTGCCCAGAGAAGTTCAGGTTGCCCCATCCCTAGCAGTGTTCAAGGCCAGGTTAAATGGGGCTTTGAGCCACCTGGTGGGGTGGAAGGTGTCCCTGTCGATGGCAGGGGGGTTCAAAGTAGGTGATCTGTAAGGTCCATTCCAATCCAGGCCATCCTATGTTTCTATATAATGAAAATATTTAGGAAATTCCATAGTCTTGAGAAAAATACTAAATCTTTGTTCTGAAAATCTTAACTCCAGATAAATAAATTGGATATGAAAATAATTTATTCTTTAGACTGCAATTTCGTATGTCACCTTGGCTGCATCATTTATAGTAGTTCAGAAAATAATGTATTAATTATTTTTAAAAGTTACGTCAAAAATTCCATGAAAGGATATTAATGGATTTTTTTTTTGTTCTACCACTTACATTTAGGTGCACAAGATATTACTCAAGTCATGACTTCACAGGGTATGGTGTCATCTTCAAATGGACAACATGAGATAATGTTGACCATAAATAATACCAGTTTGAGTCAAGTTCTAGCTCATGCTTCGGGTTCTACTACTGCAACCTCATCAGGAAGTCCTCAAGAAATCACTCTTACAATATCTGGTTGGTGTTTTTAAAAATCTGTAATGATACCAGATCTCTTTTTTAAAAGGTACCTCTACAGTAGCATTTGAGGATATTTTCACAGTCCACAGCTTTCCCATGGTGTATGTTTTTATATTCATCAACTTTAAAAGATATTCCCCAAATCTGCCTTTGAAAACCAAACACATTTGCTTTGAGAATGTTAGATTGGTTCCCTGTTTTATTTATAGCCTCAGTTAACAGCTGGATTTTTATAGATTCATAAGTTTGTGCTTTGAATCTAGATAAATAAGATCTGTATTTGTCTAAATATTACTAATCTCAGGTATTTCTGTACATGTTAGTATCTAAATATACATAATCACATCTGTATTAAAAACTTGTCAAACCTCTGCATAAAAGTCTGCACGTGTAGAAATTAATTTTATGCTTTGGTTGTATTTCCTACATTTATTATTTTATGATCTATTGTTTATAGCTGTAAGAATGGTAGCAGAATAATGTTAGATATTTCTAGTTACAATAGAACTAATTTCTATTCAGGCCAAGATCTTATTCAGCATAATTCTGGAGGCAGTGATCTGAATACTGGCTTAAGGCTGACAGCACCAACTATCAGCAGTCAGACTACAGGTGCCACATTAACTCTAAGCAACGACCAACTTCTTTCTCAGGGCCCTTCACTAAATGCTCCAGGTATGCATACAACGATTTTTCTAATTGAAAATAATAACATTTTGTTTAAAACATAAATATTAGACCAGGTAGTTAAATATTAAATGATATAACCTTGCATATCATGATTCAGGAACTACATGGCTTTGTGTGTTTTCTCACAGGCTTTAAATTCATGTGTCAGTTTAAATGAATTATTCCACACAGTAAGGAGAAAATTAAAAAAAGAAGATGTATCTTAAATTAGTACTCTGAGGCAGTTACAGAAGTATTGAAGGTTTCTATAAATTGGAGGATGAAGAAATCTGGTGCATTTGCTGCAAATATGATAAAATATCAAATTTGCTCTAGTACTCAAATTTTGAGATTTTAAGTATATATATGAATTTATACCTGTGTATACTGTATACTCACATGAACACCTGTGTGTGCAATATTATGTCCATCAAGCTACATTTAGATGTATTTTTTCTAATTTTATCTGCTGACTGACAACATTTGATGCTTGATTAGCTGTTTAATCAATTTTGTTGATTTCAAAATAGAAAGTCCTAGCAACGAGAAATAGAAATTATTAAGTTCACGTAAAATAAGTTTGCAGCAAAGAGTTTATGTATGTAACAGATTTTTTTTTTTACCATTTTGAATACATATCAGAACTTAATACAACAGGTGGAACAAACCTTCCTTCATCAACACCCATATCTCAGTCTGCAGTTTCTGCTCAGAATTTAGTAATGTCTTCATCAGGAGTTGGAGGAGATGGTAGTGTCACTTTGACTCTTGCTGACACTCAGGGAATGTTATCAGGTGGTCTTGATGCAGTTACACTTAATATCACTTCACAGGTAAGATGCTTTTCTGAACTGACAGATAAATTGATGTTACTGTATTACAGGAGATTTTGCTTAGAAGATAATTTTGCCCTGTAAATACATAATATTTGAAAATTCCGTTAACTTTCCTACTTTCAGCCAGCAGCATGTACGCACTGGCATCTAGAAACATGAAATGTTTAAATGGAAGTGCAGATAAATTTTGCAGGGTTGTTTTTTTTTTTCAGTGAACAGATAGGTTCTACTGTTTCAAACATTTGAGATCAGTTTTTAGTGATAAACTGTGTACTTCATCATCACTATTCAGTAATGTAGCTTAGTACTCCTAAAAATAGTGTTTCGTGTGATAAATTTTTCTATTTCTACTTGTGAACATGAGAGTTGAAGAGCAGTTGCAACAGTTCTTTTCACAGCAAGAAACAGGACAGAATTTAATTGACTATCTTTAGTAACAGGTGGTGTTATAAGGAGTTTTATAAAAATAGTGCTGTATGGACTATGATCTCTTCAGTAACTTTACATTAGTTTCATTTTTATCATAACTTAAGATTTTTGTGGTGTCATCAAGAGCCAAGGGCATATTGGCAAATAGAATCTACAGAGTAGGGCAATGAAAAAAAAATTAAAAGACTAGAAAGTTAAAATCCAGGGTCGTCGTGTGGTTGACATTTCAGTGTAGATTTTACATCTGAAAACTTGGGCTGTTTCTTCTATTTTCTTGGCTTAAATAAGTTTAGATTGATTTTTACATACTTTTTGACCTGAATTAAAATGTGTAAATATATATAAATGAAGTACTATTTATCTTCCATGTGGTTTGATTAAAACCAATGAAACAAAGTTTTGCTCTCGGGAAGGGAAGAAAAGATTTCTTATATAGCTCTCACGATACATTTGTGATTTCTGGCATCGCAGAGTAACAAAGCAGAACGTGGTTTCATTTCAGACTTTGTAATAATTTAAGTGATTACATTTGGCAGTATTGCTGTTTATTAATAAGATCCATGTGCCTCATCAGGCAAGCATAAATAAAATTGAAACATTGAAACATTATTATTGAAACAATAGTAATAATAATAATAGCTGTGCAAACGTTGTGTATGTTGCAGGAAGTCATGATGAATAGACAGTATGTAAAGGAACCATGTTTCCTGGGTAAATTGAAAAGTCATTAAAAGTAATGTAGAAATAGAAGTAGTAAGATATTAGTAATCATATATCCTAAGTAGTGATTTTGTGCCATTATTTCATGGGGTTTGAAAGCATGTTTAATTAAGAGATTTAAATAAAGGAAGATACTGTGGGAAGACCATGCCCACAGTAAAAGCAGAATATAGGAGTTAAAGAAAGGCAAGAGAAGGCTGAAACACTCAGCATTTCATGCAAGGCTGGTAAAAATTAATCAGAACTGAACCTCCTCATACAGGCTTCCAGCCGTTGCTACCCTTAGATTGTTACATTTAGCTTAAAAGGAGAAAAGGAGGGAAAATAATTGCATTTGTTCAGATTGGGTTCTGAAATGTTTTTTTCTGAAGGAAAAAGAAAAGTACTTTTGAGGTGTGAAAATTTATGTGACTGCAGTTAACTATTTAAATACAGTTACTCTAATTTTTTTTTGTTTTTCTTCTCCCCTCTCTGACAGGGTCAGCAGTTCCCTGCTATACTCACAGATTCCAGTCTTGCTAGCCAAAGTGGATCAGGATCACAGCAGGTCATACTGGTGAGCCATACGCCTCATTCAGCACCTGCAAACTCTGATGAAATAACATATCAGGTAGGTACTATATATTTCTGTGTCTTTGATGTTAAAGGACATTATTTAGTCAAAATACTGGAATAATTTCTTTATATCCTGAGTCATGAAGGCTGATGTCATTCCCAAATAAGAGTTTTGGGAAGAGGTTCTCTGTGACTTCCTAGTGACCCAGATTCTGTTCTAAGTTTTGAGTGAAAAAATACTTACATATATATATATATATATATATAAGCCACTTATATATATATGCACACACACAAAAAAAGTAATAAATAATGTGTTGCTTTCTACAAATTACATAACCATGCTCTCAACAAAGACTGCTCCAAAAATTTCCAAGTAAGTTGGTATTTAGATAATAAAAATAGACAAAGTTTGGGACCCCAAAGTGAGGAAAAAAATAGCACCTATTGGTACACTCTTTACATTTTCTTTCCATATCCAAGTTGTTTTAATAATCGTGCAACATAAAGTATTTCCAACTTCTTATGCTTTTGAATCTCAATTGAAACTTTTATGTATGTAATACAGTATTGATATTAGAAAAAGTGGTTCAGACTTTTTTCTTTAAGGCAAAATGAATATTTTCAACCAGCCTGGTAAGGCAAGCTCTAAATTAGGAGAAATGGAAGAGGCAGATGGGGACTTCACCTTCATTTGTTGCTTTCTATGTTAGTGTGTTTAGGATTCTTCTGTATCTATAAAGTTGAGGGAATTTGGTGTTAAATTATCTGAAGAAAGTATAGCTTTTCCAAATAGTTCTCGCTAAGTAAAAACAAAACAAAAATGCAGCACAACGCCATCCAAATTCTATCAGTTTTTTGTTGTGTTTCAGTACTTCTGGAGGTAGAGTTTTGTTTCCTTATGAAAATAAAATCCCCAACAAAGAAGTTAAACATACAGATAATATTATTCTCCTCTGCAAAATAAGAGATAATTTTTTTTCTGTCTGAAACATTTTTGGCTTTGAATTTTGTTTGGTGAGAAATGTGAGAATCATCTGAGATATTCAAAAGTATAAAACTGAATATAGAAAAATACTTATACAAACACATTCTATTTATGATGTGTTAAATGAATTTGATCATAGTTATTATTGTTGTTTTCTTAAAATGCATATGTATGTCATTCTTAAGAGCAGTGAAATAGAAGTTCATATTTACATACAGCTTACTTCTTTTGTGTTTGTAAATTGCTTGCAGGTACTCTCCAAAAATTGGTCATGTTGAGGTAGATTTTGAAAAATAAACCAGTGTGGATGAAATTATCTGATAGCTTTTTTGTAAATTGTTATAGGTGACAGAGGTTTCCCCTAATGTGACTAAAAGCAGTCAAGCAGAAAAAGAGACTCGTGGGCACCAGTGTTTTGAGTGTAGTCAGACCTTTTATTCTGTCACCATGTTGACACACCACTGTAAAGAGGTTCATGGCAAGGAGCGAATACACGTCTGCCAGATCTGCAATAAGGCCTTTAAGCGGGCAACACATCTCAAGGTATTTGGTAATAACGGTTGATTGTTCTGTTAACTGCTCTTGTTTTGGACTTGCTGTGTTATTAACAAAAGGTACCTATTAGCCCTTTGTCTTTGCTTTCCTTTTACAGTGTGAGGTGTGCATCTGAGAGAGGGAGTCTAAATGATAATGCATGCACAGATAGAGAACTCTATTCTGGAGCATGGAGAGGATTTTAAGGCATATATTGACTACAGAGTGAAAAATGTGAATGCCTGTAATGCAAGTAGTAGAGCCAGGAAAAGATTTCACTTATTTGCATGGCTATCATCACCGCTAATCCTGATTTCCAGATAATCTTTTGGAGTCCCAGGAAGTTACCTAGTTTGCAGTCTTATCATTTGATTTGTAGATGCTCTGTCATGTGAGTACAAGTGATAGAGGAAGTGCTCATTTTCAAGTATCCTAATATTATAATATTATCCTTATATTATTACTAGTGATATTTTCTCTGTTGCTTTCTCCAGATTACGAGCAACGTGATACTTCTATGTCTTTTTAAAAAAATTAGTGGTGTATTTAAGTTCTTTATTGGATTTTAGAATATTCCTATTAGGAATATTGGGCTGTACTGGACAAGTGCTATGTTCAGGCCAGTATCCTATCTCTGAGAGATACTAAATGTAAGCAATTTGATGAGCTTTAAGAAAAGAGTAAAGATATAACTTGCCCAGAATACTGCCAGCTTCCCAGAATTTATAGCAAGAAATCTCTGGAGCCAAAGGCAATGTCTATATTAAGTAACTTTTAGGAGAGGTCTTCAATAGATTTCCTTTCACTTTGATATCATATTTTAAGAAAATACACTCTCTTTGTGAAGTTCACCCCCTTGGAGTGATCATATCTGTCAACTAGACTATTGGATCTTGGGGAAACTATCGTAAAATGTGTTGTTGTGAAATGGTTAACCTCTGGTTTAGAAGAAATTTTCCAGGAAAAAAGCCAAAACAGTGTAGGTACTTGTTTTCCTTAAGTAAGGATAACAAACCCCAAATATCATTCTCCCTTCAATTTGTTTTCTTAGAATTGGCTGATGTTACATTTTTTTTCCTAATTAAGCCTTGATTTCAATCACATACTGGGTCCAGGTTAAAGATATGATAAGATAACTTCCTACCCTGATATGTCCCTTGGATTATTATCCATCACTGATTTTTCAGGTAGGCAGCAGTTGAAGTTGTAAGAAGTTCAAGGACAATCAAAAGCAACTTCAGGGCCTCAGGACAACTTGTTAAGGGGATCAGAAGCACAAGTAATCTTCTCCTCTGTACTTCCAGTTGCAGGGAATGATGTAGGAAGAGACAGGAAGAGCCAGCAGATCAATAACTGTCACTGAGACTGACACCACCAGCAGAATTTTGGCATTTTTTTGTCATGAACTGGTCTACACAACAGCAGGCGTGCTGCAGATAGGCTACACTTAGCTCAAAGGGGGAAAAGCATCTTTGCTGAGGAGTTAGTAAGGCTCATTGAAAGAGCTCTAAACTAGATTTGTAGGGGAAAAGGGATAAAACCAGACTTGCTGGATGTAAGCTTGAGGGCAGCACACCAGGGCTTGAGGGTTCATGTCCCAGCGAGGTCCTTCAGGCTGCACCACAGTGTGCTGACATATCCCTGTACTGGTGTGTGCAGCACTGCAGCCATCTCAGTAGAGGCAGGGAGAATGGTCAGTGACCTGCTCCACCCCTTAGACATGCACAAATCTATTGGACTGGATGGAATCCACCCAAGGGTCCTGAAGGACCTGTCAGAAGAGCTTGCCAAGCTTCTTTCAATCATTTATGATGAGCAGTCCTGGCTAACCAGGGAGGTCCTGGTTGAATGGAGGTTAACACCTGTGATGCCCATCTACAGGAAGGGCTGGAAGTAGGATCTGGGAGGCTATAGACCCGTCAGCCTGATCTCAGTGCCAGGAAAGGTTATGGAGCACCTCATCTTGAGTGCCATCATGTGGTACATACAGGAGATCAGGCAGAGCTGGTATGGGTTTATGGAAGGCAGGTTCTGCTTGAGTAACCAGATCTCCTTCTGTAACAAGGTGACTCAGGAGGGAAAGGCTGTCAAGTGTGTCTACCTGGACTTCAACAAAGCCTTTGACACCATTTCTCACAGCATTCTCCTCGAGAACCACTTCCCATGGCTTGGATAGGTTTACTGTTTGCTGGGAAAAATTTGTGTTGCCAGAGAGTGGTAGTGAATGGAATTACATCCAGCTGGCAACGTCACAAGTGGTGTTCCCCAGGGCTCGGTGTTGGGACCAGTTCTATTTAATATCTTTATCAATGATCTGGACAAGAGGATTGAGTGCTCTCTCAGTAGGTTCACAGAGGACACCAAGTTGGGTGTGATTGTTGATCTGCTGGAGAACACGAAGGTTCTGCAGAGGGATCTGGACAGGCTGGATCAATGGGCCAAAGCCAGTTGTGTGAGGTTCAACAAGGCCAAGTGCTGGGTCCTGCCCTTGGATCACAGCAACCCCAGGCAGTGCTACAGGCTGGGGGCAGAGTGGCTGGAAAGCTGTGGGTGAAAAAGGACCTGGGAGTGCTGGGTGACAGTGGCTGAACGTGAGCCAGATGTGTGCCCAGGTGGCCAAGAAAACCTGTGGCATCCTGGCTTGTATCAGAAATAGTGTGGCCGGCAGGACCAGGGCAGTGATTGTTCCCCTGTTCTCAGCACTGCTGAGGCCACATTTTGAGTCCTGTGTTCAGTTTTGGTCCCCTCAGGACAAGAAGGACATTGAGGTGCTGGGAGCATGTCCAGAGAAGGGCAACAGAGCTGATGAAGAGTCTGGCGTACAAATTCTATGAGGAGCAGCTGAAGGTTCTGGAGTTGTTTATCCCGGAGAAAAGGAGGCTCAGGGAGGCACTTGTCACTCTCTACAACTGCCAGAAATGAGGTTGTAGCCAGGTGGGGGTCAGCCTCTCCTGCTGGGTAACCACCGATAGGACAAGAGGAAATTACCTCAGTTGTGCTGGGAGAAGGTTAGATGGGATATTAGGAAAAATTTCTTCACTGAAAGGCTTGTCAAGCAAGGGAAGTTGTCACGTCACCCACCCTGAAGGTATTTAAAAGGTGTGTAAATGTGGCACTACGGACAGTGGCTTAGCAGACATAGTTTAGTGATAGAATTGTCAGTGCTGGGTTGATGGTTGACTTTGATCTTAAGAGTCTTAAAGTACAGTTTCCTTAACTACTGGACCATCAAATTTCATCCCTTATCAGATTCTTTTCATTAAAGTGTTACAGGGAATCATCCGTGAGCAGCCTTTAACAGCAAATTCAACAACGATAAATGAAACCATGGAGTTAGACTGAGGGTTTTGGGCAGGGTTCAGTGATCTCTTACTCATGGTCTTCATTTTATACTGATGGTATTCTGGAGATCACAGAAGATACAAAGGTCACTGCCAAACTTCAGGGTTTTCCGTAAAACCCAGTAAGAGGTAAAGGTATCAATGTTTAGATGCCAGACTTAACTGTATGTGTTTTTTTCCAAATGTATCAGTACCAGCAGTTTCACAATTATCCACAAGAAAATCCTCTTTAGAGATCATATACAAACACCCCCACCACCCTCCCCACCCCCAGTGTCAAGACTTTTCAGTCCAATGACTTCCCCTTCTGATGTGGGTGACTGTCCTATTTTACAGCTTCAGAAAGGAGAATCTNCAATGACTTCACTTCCCCTTCTGACGTGGGTGACTAAGACATGCACAGTGACTAAACTGTCCGATTTAATATCAATATGTAGTGAAACTATCTGCAGGTTCACTGTTGACAGTAAATAAAAGCACAGACATGATTCTAAGATGAAAGTAAAATGACCATAGCATCTTATTAAAACTATGTAATTAAATAAACTTTTTATTGCCACACTTCCTGAGGTGGTTACAAATAATGTTTCAGGATAGGTGAGGGATTGCAGTGACACATCACTGCATGAGCCATTTCAGAGAAGGTTTCCTGGTCTTATTTTCTAATTAGATAACGCTTGTTTGGGACCCCAAGATGATTCCTATCTGAAGAATATAAGAATTACACAAATAAAGTTGTAAAACATCACATGAACAATCAGTGAAATGCTAAGTATGTCTATAAAGAGATGATTGCACTCCAGTGTGTTGTCTTTCCATGAACTATTTTCAAAAGTATATTTATTTTACAGGAAAAGTATAAGAGATTGACAGATCAGTGGAACACAATTGCATCACAAACTGTTTCTTCAGAGAAAGTTGACAGAAAGTTTTACAGGGCTATCTGGATGGTATCTTGTTTGCTTTCAAGCAGAGAATGGGATGGGGGGTTGTTGGAATTTGGAGGTTTGGTTTTGTTGGGATTTTTGGTTGGTTTTCTTTGTGGTGGAAGAACGAAGCAGCCAGTTTCAGGTATTGTTTCTGGAGTAGGTCATAGTGTGCTTCCACCATTTCAATGCTTCAGGAGGTAATGAACAAGATAAAACCAAAAGATTTTCTTTATTTCCACCTAAGTTGGGGTTATAGATCTCTAATTTTTCTCAGAAGACCTTACATTATTTCCCTATAGTACTATATTATTAGAACTTCTATGATAATAATATTCTTCCCTGTAATTGTCTCGCTGATTTTCCAGTGTAAACAAACTGCAGACACAGTTTGCTTCAGTTCGTGGAGTGAGGAATAGGACTTCATAGACATCAAGAAGGCTTATTGTTTAGGTATAGTAAAGACTAATTAATAGTTTAGTCTGTAATGAAATAGACTAGAGAAGAATATCCACATGCATTTTAGAAAGTGGACAAGTATTTGCAGTAGTGTTTCACAGACAGTTCTTGATTAGATTTTTAAAAATGAATGTATTTTTATGTATTTTCTTTTGTAATTTAAATTCCGTTTTGGTATTAATAAAGAAATTTAAATGAAAAAAATTAATAGATAAGATACTCTTCTAAATTTGTGAAACTTCTGGGCCCAGCATGAGTGAATTAAAAGCACTGAAGCTGGAACTGTTACTAATGCTTTTTCACAAAGATAAAACATTCTGCTGTCTTACTGTAGGAACCTTAGTGATTTTTTTTTTTCTGGTGGTTTTTTTACTTAAGAGTTCATTGTGGAAGTGATTCTGTTTGCATCTTGACGTGCAGCTGTGTGTGTGTGTACATTGTGCTGGTCGCCTCCTTGAGGCCTGTACAGTTCTACAATGGTACCAGTTCAGGTGCTGAGGAATACCTGTGTTTCAGACAAGGAGGAAAACGGGTACTGTAGAGGAGAGGGGGGAAAAAATCCTACATTAACTTACAATGCACAATTGTCAGAATACCTCTTTGTAGATTAACAAAGCATTTGAAGAACTCTAGTTTATTTTTTAAAATTTTATTTTGCTTTAGATAATTACTGAAAGGACTAGTGTGTGCCAAAAAAGGACATACAATTAATGATGGAGCTTTTTGGAAATATAAAGATACTGATGCTTCAACCTTAGACAGAGTTGAAATACAGAAATAATCTCTCATTTAAAAGACAAGAAAAAAGCAGGCTTCCATTTTCTTCCAGCTTGTCTGTTGATGGCTAAGATCCCCTGCTTTTGTCTTCAAGGTGTGAATATATTTTTCTGTTAAGTACTGAAGTCCTTTTAAATGGTCTAAAATCTATTTTTTTTTCCCTATACTGGCTTAGGAACACATGCAAACCCATCAGGGTGGACCTTCACTGAGTTCTCAGAAGCCTAGAGTGTTTAAGTGTGATACTTGTGAAAAAGCTTTTGCTAAGCCAAGTCAGCTGGAGAGACACAGTCGCATCCACACAGGTAACACCAGAAATTATTTTTATCTCACGAGGTTTTCTCTTGAATATCTGGATGTTATGTTTGGAGTCCTTGCTAACTGCATTTAAATATCATCTTAAGCTCAAAACTCCAAGTAAATTTCATGTCCTAGCTGTTTGGAAATGAAAAGGAGGAACAGCAAACTTGAAAACTCATGTGCTTCACTAAGCTGATCTGTATTTTGGAACTGGCAGTACTGCAGGGGTAGTGTGAATGCATGAGCTCATATCTAAAAGTTTGTCAGTCTTTGAAACAAACTAATAAAAGCATATTTTAAAGCATTGCTTAAAGTGATGTAAAAGCGCTGAATATGATCATCCTCAAGCATATAGAAAAATGTGCAAATAAGTGAGTGTGGTCAGTGATGTTAAACAAGGGACAGGCCTGACTGCCGATAGTGACAGCTGTAAGCAATCCTTTGTTGTCATTGACCTACTTGCTGTGGTCATCTCTTTCTTATGCCAGTGCTTTTAATTTGTTGTGTTCTTTTCCACTTAATTATTTTCTTAACTGCTTATCTATAAAAAGACTATACTGACTTCTCCTGGGGAGTACACGTTTTCTGTGATCTCAGTGCTTTTCAGGTTGCAGCTTCTGCCCTGCTGCATGTTGAAAGCTGTACATAGGATGATAGCCCAGCTGCTTTCCCTGTCACCTCTGTGCCTGAAGAACAGTGTTCTTGAGAACATGAGTTCTAAATACAGGAGTCATCCTCTGAAACAAGTTCTTTCTTTTCACTACCACTGCTACCAATAAAGAGCTGCTAAAGTTAAAAAGAACAGGAAAAAAGTTATCTCTGTTGCTACTAAGCTGGAGGGGACCAATGAATTTGACTGGACATGCTGTAGAATAAGAAGACTCCCATAAAATGATAATCCTCTCTTTCAGTGAGTCAGCCAGAGCTTTCTCTTTCCACAGCATCAAGCTCTTTTGTGGTTACTGTGTTGGAAAGGAACATTCTGATTTTACTGTGGGTAGGAAAGGAGAAGCAGGAGTTAAAATCCAAGGAGGTTAAAATTCTTTAGAATTCTTCAATAATTTGCCTTCTGCATAACTGACTTAAATAAGACAGACTCTTAAAAAAGTTATTGCCTTCTAGTTTAAGGGTCCCACAAAATATGCAGAGAGCAGGACAGATGACCAGTTGCCATTTTCCATGCTTTGTTTCATGCTGCTGTCCCATTGTAATAGGCACAGAGCACTTCAGGAAGGCTGAGAACAGAGCAGAGTCCCTTTATACATCTGTTTCTCATAAATCTTCACCATCATAGGAAAAACTCGTTCTGTTTTGGAATTCACTCAGTAAATCCTTAGATATTTTTGGGTTTCTTGCACTTGGATGCTCTGTGCTGGCAATGCCCACTAACTGTAACAGACCTTGCTAAATTCGTATTTATTTTTCTGTTTCAACAATGTCGGACACCAGTAAGTCAATCCATATGATAGCAATTCTTTCAGAAGAGAATGTTCTTAAAGAAATCACTTAAGACCAAAAGAGTGAAAATACCATGCACAGAAGTTTTTAGATGAATGCACTTACATAAACTATGATAGGAAAGGCTAATGTAAATCTAAACTGACTTGCTTTCATAAAGGTACCATCCTTGCCTGTGAGAGAGTGTTTGTGATTTCTATCTTGATTAAACATTTTTAACCATTTCTAATGGGTAATACCTGCTGAATCAATGGCCAGAAGGAAAATGCATTTTTTTTCTGAATAGCTCTAAGTATCTTGTAATTTAAGATTTATCAGTGAAGAGTGGTTTGCAGAAATGTTGTTGAAATTACAGGGAAGCAGTTGCTTCCAGTTCTATGAAAAAACCGTGTGATAATCCATTACACAACACCAAAAAGGCTGTTCAACTTAACAAATTTATAAAATGGAATCAAAAGTATTTGAGGAAACCTAGATTTCTCTTCAAACTAGTGAAATGGTTATTAACAAAAATAGAAAGAAAATTTCTGTGCTTTAAAGGATCTTGTGTTGATTGTCTGAGAAGTTGGATTTGGCATGCATGTGGGAACACTAACATACAGGTAACGAAGGGAGACAGGTATTGCTCCTTTAAGGAAAACCATGGAAAAGTGTTTATACTCCTGCTTGTGCTTTATTGTGCTAACAAATAACAAGGTGTATTTTAGAAACTGCTTTTAGAAGCCCTTAATGACATACAACAATGTGTCTTGTGTTGATGTTGGAGGTTGTGGTGCTGAGTGTTAAAGCAAAAGTCCGGTTTTGCAAAGTAGGTGTTTTTAAATTTAAAAATGTTTTTTTTAGTTAATAAGTTCTTGTGTTTATACTTAGAAATCAGTAGTATTCTGGCAGATTTGGAACAATAAGCCTGTTTTGGTAATAGATGGGATTCACTAGTAGCTGTTGGCATAGGAGGCCACAGGTCCCATGTGGATTTAAGAGAACACTTTTTTTTTTTTTAACATACTTGACTTTTTAGTTTCTTACAGGAAGTTTGTTAATTCTAGGACATTACTTTATCTGCATTACTTTAAATGTTGTAAAAAGGTGACGATTTCCTTGAGTACAGAAAAGTCAACTTGGTAAACTGATTTTTTTGTACCTCTATTAAATAATTTGCTTAGATCATAAATTGGATAGGAGAGATAATACCAGTGATTTAATAAGTTCTGACATTTAATTTGGGATTTTTGCTGACAATATGGAGCCATAGCACTGTTTGGAGAAAGTCTCAAGGAAAACGATCATGTCTTATTCATTTCTAGATCATCTTGGTAATTTTGACTGAATTCTAAACTGCATTTTAATGTTGAAATGAAAAATCATTAAATATGCTTTTTTTTTTTAATAAGGGGAACGGCCATTTCAGTGTACACTGTGTGAAAAGGCGTTTAACCAGAAGAGTGCTCTCAAAGTCCACATGAAAAGGCACACAGGAGAGAGACCTTATAAATGTGATTACTGTGCAATGGGATTTACACAGAAAAGCAATATGAAGCTGCATATGAAACGGGCCCATGGTTACACTGGTACGTAGCATAGTGGTAGTGCTGAGTGCAGAAAGCCATATGCTCTGTTAGGAGAGCACAAGGCACTTTCCTTAAGTTACTGAGGAATTAAGCCGAAGACCAGAGCTGATGAGCTAATAGTTGCACATGCAATCCAAAAATCAGGTTGAAACAGCAACTGGTTGCTGTTTATGGCTCGTTGTTTTTTATGTGGAGCTCTGTGTACAGAAATAGAGTTCAAAAATTATTCCAGGAGAACAGTATATTGTATTAGATTTTAAAAAAAATTTTCTTCATGACTGTCTAATGAATTTACAGTATCTGAAGTAATTGTGTAATATGTTTCCCATCACGATTCCTTTATTCTCAGGTGTTTTATTTGCATTTGTTTTGCACTGTGCATCAAATCACACACACTTGTCTTTTTTTCTTATACCTTGGTAGGTCCTGCACAAGAGGCTGCTAGTCAGCAAGAGCAAGAAGGGGAAGATATTAGTCGTGCTCTGAATTTAGAAGAAGTGGTACAAGAATCTTCAAATGAATGGCAAAGTATAGGCAATGTCTTTCGATGACACCTTAAAATTTGAGAGTTAAAAATGTTTCTGGGACTTGAATTTTACAGTTAAAATGTCAAGCATTGAGAATACTAACAATAGAATAATATATTATAGTTTTTTTAATTATTTACAAAAATTACCTAAAAGATGAATTCTTTTTTTAAGCTTGTAGAAGAATATTGGGGAAACATCATTTAATCTGTGCTAAGTTGTCTGTGAATCAATGAACTCAGGTAATAATGTGTACAGTTTCATCTTCGAATTCACAGCCAGGATATCTATTTAAAAATAAACTGGAACTTTATATCAGAATAGAATGATTCCCATTTTTAATCAAGGTGAAGAATAACTTCACGAAAAAATCATGAACCTGTCGGTCAACTTTCTTTTTTATGTGTTTAAAGGAATAATTGAGATTGGATACAAAGTGTTGCAATTGATGCATGCATGCAGTGTAAAACAGTGGAGTTTTACCTTTTTTTTTGTCTTACAAGGCACAGGAAAATGCTGTATTTCTGTTTAAAGCTTTCCTTTTTATTGCATTTTGAGAATTTGCTGAAAAAAATAAAATAGCATGAGCTCATGGCTTTTCTTCAGTTGAAATCTTGAGAGGGAGCATGTTCATTTCCATTCCAACCACAGGGGCAGATAGATGTTAGTTTTTGCAGTAAAAAGTCTGAGGTTTTGGACTTTACAGCAATTGCTTAAAAAGAATCCAAACGAGAAGGGGTTCCAGTGAAAGCCTCTGCTGTTGTTTGCTGTTGTTTGCTAATCAGCAGGTACATATCTCAGTATCTGTGGAATACACAGCCATATGCTACGTCTTGTACTTGTAAACAAGTACAATTTTGTGTTAGCAGTGAGAAGGTTATGCACGCTAGGTCACCTATATTAGACAATGTTCCCCAGTGCTGTAAACAGTTATCATTTTGAATCTGTAATTTCCTCGTTATTTTCTTTGTGGATTTTGGAAATACATTTATTTGTTGCTTAAATCATTGTTTCAGCAAAACTACCTAGCTGACTCAGTAATGCTTTCAAAGGTGCCACTTGTTAAGTATATTCATAGCAAAGAAACACTGGAGTAAAAACGTAGTTGTCTTTTAGACATTCCAAAGACAGAAGCTTTTTTCTTATTTTTGCCTTGTTCTTTTGAATTTTATTTATATGTTACATATATATAGATATATATATATGTGTGTGCTTGTATATGTATATAAATATTTAAAGTTTATGAGCCTCTGTGTGGCTGATCAGTATATTTTGTAAATACTAATCCCAGTTGCAAGAAGTTCATCTGTTCAGTTGCCACAAGTACTTCTAGATCAGTGGTGGATATGTTGTATTATAATACAGAGCTGGACTTTAATTTACCTTCTGAAAGATAATTGTTCTCAGATCCAAACAGTCCTTTTCTGTAAATATTGTCTATACTCAGTCTATGATACAAACTAGTTATTTCAGATTGCTCAAGCAAGAAATCGCTGTTGGTTTTGATAGGGCATCTCTTAATTCTTTTGTTAACTGTTTGGCATATGTATATAAGTAATATAGTTGGTGACATGAAAATAACACTTTTGTTATGTGGAATATTTAATTCAAAAACATGCTAAATAATATTACTTTTTTCCAAATTCTGTTTCGTGTATTTTTTAAACATATGATTCAGGATTCTAGGAGATTGAAAAACTCTGTTTACCAGAAGTGCATGTCTGAATATTAGATGTAAAGAATAAAGTCCTTCCAGAAGTGCCTTTCCTTCCAGGCAGCCTGTGAGTGTTTCAGCCGTTTTAAGAAAGACATTATATTTTACAGTTGTCTGGCCTCATGGCATAGCACCCTGTTTATCTCTAATAATACAGTAAAATGTGCTGTGTTGCATACCATGTATAAAACCTTTTCCCTGTTATTTCAGAGAATACTGCATAAATGCACAGAGGGGTTGGAACTAGATGATCTATTAAGGTCCCTTCCAACCCAGTCACTATTCAGTGATTCTATGATACTCAGTGAGCATGTGCTAAAAACAGATCTTGTGACTAAAAAGATGCCATTTTTAAATGGTCACTTCTCAAAGTGTTGTGCCTTGATGAGAGGCAGTGAGTCTGTGTTGCAAGTCTGGAAAGTGTTAAATAAACAGCATGAGTTACAGAGTCAGCTGACATTTTCCCTGAATTCAGCTTGCTGCTCCTCTAGCACGTGGAACTTCTGTCAGTCAGTTACAATAATAGACTTTTAAAAAAATTATTTTTAATGCTGTATTTGATTTGCTTCCCTTCATCCGCTTCCACTGTGAACTTCAAGTATCCTGACGGAGGATTTTATGGCATTGGTAAGATTGAGTTGGAGGTTTTCAAAGCAACGTATATGTTGATGTTCAGTACAAATAGACATGGTATGTTGATATTTTTAAAAGCAGTGTTGAAGTAGATGCATTATTTAAGGAAGCAGAAGAACTCTTGTTCTGAGGAGTGCTTGAAGAGTCACACTGTGTAGTGGGTAAGTGAACAGTGCTTAGCACTGCCTCTCTTCTTTCTGGTTTGATGCAGTAGTAGGTTTACATTAGCCTCGGGATTTTTGGCTTGTGTCTGCTCACAGTTTCTTTTGGTTTATGTCCATTCCTTCAGTACACTAAATTACCCAGTCCTAGTACTGATTGTGCAATTCCTGTTTCTGGAAAAATCCTTGCTTATAAATCAAATAATTTGTCATTTAAACTGCTGGTTTTCAGCAAAACTGCTAGTGAGTAATTAAAAGAATAAATTTTAGACTAAGTTTTAATCTCTTTTGAGAGACTCATGTTGGTAAAATAATGCTTTCAAATACTGTACCTATTATTCCAAAGGAAGTAAATCCAAAAAAGCCACTTCCACCCTCTGGGAAAGATGACTGAGGGGGAAGCAGTGTGATGAAGGCAAGGAAGAAGCTTTGGATAAATCCTGTAGCTTTACAGTGCAGTATTTTGAAAGATGTATTTGTCAGGTTTTTTTACCTTAAACATTCTTTCACATTTTGAGGGCTATTTGCACCGCAGTTGTTCATGAAGGGTGGGATTTCATTGCCTGTTCATAGACATTTTTGACTTGCAATATCCCTCTGGCCTGTAGCTGTCACTCCACAGACACTGGCATCCCATAATTCTTGTGTCCTATTGTCAGCTTTCTGGGCCATGCTGAGTCACCAGCGATGTCACTAAAAGCCAGTGTGCAGGGTCCCAAAGTGTCATTTTCTACTGTTTGAACATTGTTCATAAACTGTGGGGGAGAAAAAAATTAAACCAAACAGACCTAAATATATATATATGTGACCTTTTCCTTTCTGAAAAATAAAACTGGTCCAAGTTTCATTTCAAGTTGATTACTTTATTTCAATAATGTCTATTTTTAAAAGCTGTGTTCCTATACGAACAATATATGTTCAGATTAAACCAACTATTACGTTGCAGAGTATACATCTGAATGAAGCTACAATAGAAAAATACACATAGCAACCAACAAAGGTAATAGAAGATGTAATATGTGTGTGTATGCTTAATAATTTTGGCTGTTTTGTTTTCTTTAGTCTCTATGTATTTTCTATCATCTCATCTTCCATTTCTTCATATTAATGGACACGTATTTAAACCTACAATAGATTTAGGTGTGAAATGCAATTAACTTATATATTTATAGGTAACTTTTACTGGGCATTTATTAGGAATGCAGTTTCAACATAGGAAGCACCAACTGTAATCTACAGTGCATATGCTAAAACTAAAAAACCAAAATAATTAATCAGACACTTAGATGACAGTTTGAAGAAATGGTAAGTTTAAGTAATAAAACAGTGCAATTCAGAAGAGCCTTTTATTTCCCTAAGTGTGGTTGGAAATAACCATCACCACACATTCATTTTAGTAATTTATGAACAATTAATATCTAAATCTAACTGAGCTATAATTTATTTCTAAGAGGCAACTACAATACAACAGTTAAATGTTCACAGTAGTTTACTATGAGTTTGCTTTGGTGCACTGCCCTTGATAGGCATCCAGGTGTTACTCAGGCAAAAGATGAGCCAATTAAATGCAACACTGCTGCAATACCAAGAGAAAGATTTGAGATTCTAACGTGAGATGTGCAGGACTATCTGAGATACCTGTACTGAAGGGCTTTCTTTCAGAAATTAGACTTTTTTGTTTATATACTTATTTACTTATTTACTGTACTGCAAAGTTAATGCTGTTGCAGCAGAGTTTATGTGAAACACCAGTGACGTCCAGTGGTCACTTGTGCAGCCTTAGATGTTTCTCTGGGAATATCCCTTGTTTTGTAACATTAGTCTAACTCAAATTTGAAATCCTCTTTCTCTCCCTCATCTGCTCTTAATTCTAATGGTTTGGATGCAATGAGCAATTCATGGTGTGGAAAGAATTTCCTTATTGCTATTGCTCCGCGTCATTTTGATTCTACAACATCTGCCCCCTCCCACACTTCACATACCTTGAACTCCCAATTTTTGGTAAACCTTTCCATGACTGCCTAATCCTGTTATGAAAATAAATTATTCTGTGAGTGAGAGAAGGAAGATTAAAACAAAACAAAACAAAAAAAAGAAAATTTGGATAAACAGTCCTTACAACTTCTGCACATGTTGGGTTTTTTTGTTTTCAACAGCAGTGTCTCAAAAATTCATTAACAGCAGTGCTCAGTATCCAAGACATTATAGCTCTTTATTTGTAATTCTGATGTTCACTAAAACGAAACCAGAAGAGTTGAGCTTAAATTAGGTGCGTGGGAGAAATAAAGGAGTCCGGCATACAGTTAGGGCATCCTGAAGAAGAATGAGTAAAGTCAGAGATCTTGTTACTTCACATAAAATAAGGAAAACATCTAGTAAAGCTACTTTTTGTGTTCCTTTCATTCAACTGTTGCTCGGGGATTGCCAATAGAAGTTTGTATAATCTACTGCATGCAGAACCTAATTGGCATTAAGTAATGGATTGCATCTATCTAGGTAATTGTGGCAGCTACTATTAATTTTAAGGCAGTTATGTTATGAAGCAGAGTACATGATCCTTGGATGGCATCTTGGAGCTTCAGCGCCTAGCAATGGGTGAACCAGACCGCGATCCAGGTCGGGACCCAGAGCCTCCCTGTGGAGGGAAGAACAGAGTTGGGTTAATTAGAAGTTAATGCGTATTTGGGGCTGTACGTTGAAAAACATCAATCTGTAGTAAATATGAAAAAATTTTAAATCCTATCTAATGAAAATGGCATGCAGTGGCCTCTGGTATATCACTAAATATTACTGGGATTTTCACTTCAAAAGATTATTGCTTTACATATATTTTCACATAGGATTAATCTACTCTCATTAAGTCTTTCACAGAGGGCTAGACAGTCTCTTTTTACTTGTAAGTGGATGCTCTTACTTGCACCTTCCTAATGAAAACAATTTATTTGCTTGGACATCATGGAAAATTTCATTTTTATGAACCCTGGACAGTGCGTATACTTTAAAACAAGCAAACAACAAAACAAGAAACTCCAAACCTTGCATATGAGATGTAATAGTCTCACATCTGAAAGAACTGAAATTTAATAGTTTCATTCTGCAGTAGATTCTCATTGTATCAACATGAGACTTGTATGGAAAGCTCAGATACAGATACAGGAAAAAGCTAAGAAAAATAAAAGAGCTGAAACTTGGCTGAGTTTTAGAAATAAGCATCAAACTAGGAGGAAAAAATTGTGACAATTCATAAATCTGCACTTGAGAAAAGAAGCACTTTTATAGCAAAGATGTTCCAAGCTGAAATTCTGGAATTTCATTTTTTGGAATTTAAGATTAGACTAACTGGGTATCTTGTCCCTTAGCTGTAGCAACCATTCTAGGCAAATCTTGAAAAATGCACTTAGGACCACAAATGTGAGATAGTGTGGTAATTGTTACTGTAATCAGGTGATGACTGAACTCTTCATTAAAAAAAAAAAAAGCAAGTATGTACTTTGGGACTGTGTTTGCTTTATTTAAATTCTTCTCATCTTTCAGTAGTGCCTCCTTAGTTTTACAGTTTTAAGGAAAATGCAGTCTAATTCATTCGGTAATAGGCTTTTTTTCTTTCAGAGATCTCTTAAAGAATAGATAACTCTTATATTGTACAAGACTGTAGAACTATATAAATAAATAGTTATTAATACCTCCTGCTGCAAACAGTAGGTCTAAATAAAATGGGCCTGAATAAAACAGAGTTCAAAAAATTATAATGACCTGGAAAAGGATATCTAAAAAACAGAACTGATGTATGTATCTCTATGTAAATCTAAGCTAAAAAAGCTGTGATGATTATGCAAAAAAGAGAATGTTAAGTTTCATGAGAGAATATTAATGGGTATTTTCAGATGTTCAAATGATGAAATTTGTAGAGAATGTCAATATATCGCCATGGAATAGTTGATGTATCTGAACCCCACTAAAAACTACAAGTGCACAAAGTGAAAATAAGACTTTAAAGGTATTTTATTTTTACCAGGGCCTCTGAAGAGATCATCCCTTTTCTTAAATTGCAACATAAAAATTCCTACCACTTCCTTGAAGTTTTTGTGCTGTCACTCGATGCTGCATATACTGGAAAAACAACTCTACAATGGGAGATACAGAACCTAAACTCTCTAAGATACAAAATGTGGTTTTTGCTACAGATCAAGGCACTGTTACATGTCCTGTTGCAGAGAGGAATAGTCAGCTCTGCTAATGGGATCTCAAACCTTCTGACTTGAAGTTGAGATGACTGCTGATTGCATCTTCACGTGTGAATAGTACACTGGATGATTTGTTTCGAGTGAATGCTTCACTGCCTTTGAGGGAAAATACAGTCTTCCTTAAAGTATCTTCTAGTGGATATAGTGTGCTTTTCACATGTCTATTTCCTGACGTAAAATATGAAAAATCCTCACAGCTAACCTTTCCTGTTCTCATTTATTGCCTGTGTTGCTGTGGCTGTACTGTGCCTTTAAATGGGGAACTGAACCAGAGTAAAGATAATCTGACCAAATGTTTATTTTTTCATGTGAAGTTTTCTGATTTGCCCCACTGTGTGGTGTTGTAACGTGCTGTACTGACATACTGTGGGAGTTCTCCCACCTGGGGTGGAAACAAGCAGGGCCTGCCTGAGTTGTTATTGCATCCAAATATGTGTCCAGCTCTGCCCTGTACTTCCATTCTGCAGTTCACTAGTTCACTTTCATTTTCACTGTTCTAAATAATTTAGCAGCAACAAGCTCTCTCATCTCATTTCTCTTGTATTGCAGGTCATTTTTACGTTCAGTAACAACACTGATCCTGATGCGGGTCTTTGAGGGACATTGTGGACTTACCTTCTTTCCTGATGGCAACTAACTGTGTATTTTTACCTGTTTCCTATCATGTAAGTTTCACTAAGCCATGAAATAACCTTCTGGTTTATCCATGCAAATCTAGTTCCTTCAGAAGCTTTAAGGCAATGTGGTTGTTTCAAACATGGCAGGTTCTGGAGAGGTTTGGCTTCTCTTTTTCCTGGATCAATTTTTTTTGTACTTAGAGTAAGTTCAATTGTACTTTACCAGTTTAAAGATTCTGGAAAGAGTGCCCTGGCCCTCATGATAGGATCCCTTATGTCCCTTGTGAGCAGATTTATGCTCATAGAATTTTCCGCTTCCATATCCTGGCTTGTGTCCTTCACCACCCTGCAAAGAAAGATTTTCATGTATATTGCAAATTATCGCATTCAAATTACCGCATGCATGTTGTAATCTTTGCTTGTGATCACTGAAATGTAATACTCAAATGAGGAATTTGGAGGTTGTTGGAATAAAACAATCTTTTATGTAATAAACAAGGTTGAAGGAGAATGTTAGGAAATTATCTGAATAGATTCAAATCTGAGGGAAGCATCAATCTGTAAAAAATGAATTAATAATTGAAAATTAAATACTCAGAAGGTTAACCTGCATGACAAAACTTAAAATGTTTTAATTTCACGAGTTCTAAGATGTCAAACATATCAGCCATTTTGTGATGTTCTGATAGTGAAAGAAATGCTTAATGGCTTGAAGGCTGTGATATTTTGTCTTAAAATGCCAGTAATTTACATGCCATCTCGTATAAAATCAAACCT
The DNA here is from genome assembly GCA_013400975.1 of Atrichornis clamosus. Taxonomy (NCBI): domain Eukaryota; kingdom Metazoa; phylum Chordata; class Aves; order Passeriformes; family Menuridae; genus Atrichornis; species Atrichornis clamosus. The sequence goes on along the minus strand of WBMZ01013223.1, from coordinate 171,352 downwards.
GTGGTAGAGAAGTAGAATTTAATTAGTTGTGAGATAGCTGTGGGAAGAATTGTCTAGTAACTGCTTAGGCAGATCACATCTAACTGACAGGGGTTGCAAGGAAAGGTGGGACAAAAGATTAGTGACAGCATTAATTTTGCAGGCTTTACTGTGTAAGAGCAGTTGGAACAGTGGAATAAGCACTTGTGTTGTCCCAGCCCTCCCTCCCAGTTTTGTCCATCCCAGGAAAAGAAAAATGCAGCAGATGAGTCTTCCAGGAGTCTTTACGGGAAGAGAGCTTTGCCATGCAGTGGATTTTGCTCCCTTTGTGCTAAAGCAAAAGAAATTATTACTACAAGGGCTGTCAAATTGCTGGATAAGAGCAAGCAGCACAATTACCATCTTAAAGTGCTGTGGAAGGAGGGAGGGAAGTGAAACGGGAAAAGCAAAATAGCAAAATTGAGACAAAACGAAATTATCACGTTGCTGCAGCAGCTTGAGGCAATGGAGCAAGATATGCTTTGGCCTGGCAAATAAAATGGCTGTTACCGAAAGCACATTCGTCACCTACCCAGCTAAATCTGGTGAGGGATAATCCTCTTCCCTGTACATGCAAGAAATAGAAACAATTACATGATGATCACCATGGAACGTAACATCTGGCTCTGCCATACACAGAAGAAGATGAGAAGACAGCCAAGATTATGAAATAATGGCCGGATAATGAGGCAGGAGTTGAAAACAACAGTCTGTACAGTCATTTCATGAAGCAAAACCAGGCAAAATTATTTATTGTAATTACAAGAACTGACTTCACTAGCCATGGTTTGTCAGTATTATGTACTTCAAAAGCCAGCTGAGTTTAGTAAATATAAGGACAGCTCCTCGTTGGTGAGGCTTGTTTGAAAGCATTATCTATTGTTAGTTTATTACATAAAGCAATCAGAGCATAAATTGAATATAAAAATCCCTGCAAGTGGCTTTAATTTACCATGTGCCAAATTAGGAAGTGCATGAGAAAGAGAACCATGGCTTCTGTGTCTTAGGCCCTTGCTTTAAATTGTTCTCAGTGATACCTCTCGACTTTTACTCAGTGCTGTTAGAGACAACGAATCAGGCTTGCAGCTAAATTAGTGTGAATTAGCCCGTAAGTGGACATTGCTTAAGCCCCTGAAACAACTTACCTTTGCTTGCATTGGGGGAGGTGTACGGGGTGAGACCTAAAAACAACACAAAAGAGTTGTAAAATAAATGTCGGAAATCATCAGGCCTTTTGGACATTATCCATGAGTTAAAAATGGTAATTGCACGGAAGCTCCTCTGCTGTCTTAGGCTTTGCCTGGAACACACTGGTTTTATGTCTATCTTGAAAAAGTAATGATTCCTGAATACTGCCAGTGTTAAAGACACAAGGACACAATCTCTATATGGTGAAGCTGTGTAGCTGACATGGTTGTTGCTGAAATTTGACTATAATAATGGGGGTTCACATGCTTCTTTGGTAGCATTTCAGTATTGTTTGTCTTTCTAGGTTAAAATTATTTTTGTATTTGAATGAGCTCAAGAGTACAATTCTCGAGACTCAAAATAAAGGGGAGTGATTGGGGAGTGTTTGGTTACTAATGGATGCTAAAGAAAATATTTCATTTTGGTGTATAACAAGAGGAGAGTAGACTTACAATGTTCTTGAAGAAGTGGACTACAGGGTTGTCATCAACAGGCCGGCCATGCTGAGATCTCTGGGGGATGGAGCCAACGTGGTGGCTGACCCTGGCTGCATGTATGTCCTGAAAAGCAGAATAGGCATGTGGCTGAGTCAGCTGGGAAGGACAGGTTATCAGCCATGGTATGAAGAGTCATTTTCACCAGGAACGAAGAGAAGATGAAAATGCTTTGGAAATCTAGAGAGATTGCACCCTAAAGTTGTCAGTGTTGTGAAATGGCAAATACAGAGTATGTATGTGCACATATGTTGTGCATGTATGTGGATGGGCATGTTTTTAACATTGCAGCCCAGTGTGGAATTAAGCCTCTTATTGGAAAGTTCAGAGAAAAGAAACCTTGTAATTTTAAGTAGAAAATTTTTCTTAAGTAGGGTCATAGACTGTAATTTTAGAAATTAAACCAAAATGGAAAAAACCTTAAAATTATGTTGGGTCATTCTCCATGGGAAAGCAGGAATAGATTGTGTATCATTTCTCAGTTCCCAAAGACTACGTAACGCTGATGAGCTGCAAGAGCAATGGTTTTTTGTAGAATGAGCGAATCAAGTGAGGCTGACAATTTCTATTTCAGTAGGGCTTTCTGTTTTCAGCAGGGCTTCCTGAGCAATAGTCCAGATGAAGTCAGATATATTGTTTATAAGACTGATTACTGTAGGAAAAAAAAACCCCAAAGAATTGCAGAGAAGTTCAGCTGGTTTTTATCAGGGTTGGTTTTTTGCATGCTGATGGTAGTGGGCACTTACTCAAAAAGCAGGAAAATAAGAATTTTGTTGCATCTGTGAAATCTCCACTGTCAGGCAGTCAGTCCTGCTTACATTCCTGCAGCAGTTTCTACTTGGTCGCTAGTTCCAGTGTTCCCAAAATATCCTCTGCTGCCGTGATTAGGAAGAGAGAACCAATAAGCTAACAACATGTGTTTAGAGCAAGTTACTTCAGTCATATTTCTGTATTGCTAATCTACATTCAAATCACCCCTTGCTTTGCCTTTGAAACCATCTGGCTGCCTTGTTTTTAGGATAAATAACACAATAAATACCATGGTGTTGCAGATCTCACGGGCTGTGGATTCCCACAGGAATGGAGAGAAACTGGGATAATAGGTTTTTAGAGTTTAGATGAGGTTGAGCTTCTTGAATTTGGCATTCTGATCAGTTATTAAGTGCTAATAACTTGGCTTATTGAAAAGGTTATTTTGCTGTAAATACAAAGTTTCTTCTGTCTGCAGTGCCAAATGTTATCACAGTCTTTGATTGTCCCCCCTTTTAATGTGTATGAAGCAGTAGCAAATCTGAAGTAATTTTTAATGACTATTCTGGGTGAGTTTAATATAGTGTGTTTCCTGATGTTTCAGATAAAATGCTTTCCATATTGCCATCAGCAAACTTCGTTTATGTTCAGAACCTTTGATATTATTCTCAATTTGTGACAGGTAATTTACATGTCTCCTTTCAATTCATTGTTGGAATTACTCTTAACCTGTAGTTAGTTCTTTCAATTCTTGGACTCCTACAGGCAGAGAGCAAAATCCAGTGGTGTTTGTTTCAGAGACTGCTTATGTTAATATAATAACTGATACCTATAGGTGTTAAAAAGTAAATTTTAATGGATTTGAAATGAAAAGAGAAAATAAATCTGGTTTATCCTGCTATGATGGGCTACTGAGATGGTGTAGGTGGATTTTTTGAATGAACTCATTTAACAGTTGTCGAGTATTTCATTGATACATTCAGATAATCACCATTTATCTTCAAATATGTTTTAACTGCTTGGCTTTAAATAATGTTCTTGTTAAAACCTAATAGGAATAGAGAAGAGCAACCATGTTTTAGGAAGGGGTGAGATTTTTTTTTTTTTTTATTTTATTACTGGTTACTATTGCCCAAGGGCTGCAGTGAGCTCTCCCCACACCTCTTGTAATGTTGTTAGAAATTTCAGTCTTGTGAGCATAAAAAGCATCCTTGACTTCCCTATCTATATATTTTGAAATGTACTTGCAAAGTGTGAGCCTGGATTCAGAGTTTAGGTACTTTCAGTGAAGTTTAAAATGGAGATGCCTCTGTTTGTGCCCTTAAAGAAAATTTAAATATATGATCTTAGTAACTGAGTAAGAAGAGAACACTCAGCTTTTCCTTTCCCAGTTAACATTAATTATTTATTTGACCTCAGTAAAGAATCTCAATTAAGTCAACTCTGCTGGACATTCAAAAAAGCCAAAAAGAACCCTAAAGGGGAATAATCTCAATAAAAAAGATTTGCTGGTACTGGGAATTTAAGCAGTAACTGGGAGATCTGATGACACAAATGTAGTTTGCACCTTCACTGTGAAATCAATAGTTTTAAGGATTAACAACCTAAATAAGAATTCTTAAAAATATATGTAAAATACCCACAGTTATCCTGTAACAGGGAGTGATTTTTTTTTTTTTTTATGTTTTGCAGTTCTTTCTGGTGACGCACAGGAAAGTTCCATTGTTTTACTCTGTCGCCTACCTTAGGTATGTTGGCTAAAGAGTAACTGTGAATGCAGTGCAATGAAAACATGCAGGTATTTTAAGTCTCAACATTAGCTATATGTTGGCATTGCATTCCCTGTGTTAGCCATGTGCTTTCATATCAGAATTAATTACATTTATTTGCACAACCTGTATTAATATCTTGAAAGACCTGTTAATAAAAAAATGAAAATTGCAACTTCTCTAACATTATGTGCTCCATTTGGGGTTTTGTGCAAGATTATTACATTTACAATTTACCTGAAGATTTACATTTACCTGAGTGTGTGTGTGTATAAATGGATATGCTTTTCAGTATTGTGCAACAGCTGGCTCTGAGTATAAAATGTCTAAGAAGTGCAGTTAAGCAGTTACAGGCTTTTTTTCAGTCATGAAATCCCATTAAATCCATCCCTGACTTTGCTTGCTGTAAACATGATATGTCAGATCTTTCAACTCATTAGGGGAGACGTTTAAATGCATATTGTAATCTCTCACTGAGCGCTCTCGTCCTCCACAAGAGGATTGCTTATAGCTGAAGATGGCATATATGTGTAAATAGAAACACAAAGCTCTACCTCCTAATCAGTCTGTGATACACATTTGTGACAATAACAGTATTAAGATACTTTAGGAGTACTTGAATTTACGGCTTTAACAATTCTTTTCAGTATCACTCTTACGTGGTTTTGTTGCCTACCTTAGGATGCGAGATGAAAATCTAAAGTACATCCCATGTTGTTTCTCTACTGGCAAAATTCAAATACATGTGAAATATGGCAATAACTTATTTAAAATGCAGTCAAACCAGGTAAGAATCTTTTACTTTTGTAAGAATGAAAAAACAATGTCATTTTCATAGGTTCAGTGGGTTTTATGGTTTCCAATGGGTTTTCTTCACAAGGTACCTAATGAGTCACTGTGCATGAATTTAAAAGAAATCATACAAGAGCAACAAATTTCAAATTCATATAGTCATGAAAAGTACATTTAGATCCTCTTAGAAAACCAAACTGCTCCCCAGCCTGCAGGCTGTACTGCTTAACCACCCCACTGATTCATTTGCACCTGTACTGGTAGACCAAAATTATTCTTTAAGTGTTAGGTGACGAACACTGTGCTGGTTTGTGGGAAGAAAAAGCTGGAAGCTCAACAGGACATTTGTCACTCAGTTGATTTTGTATTAGTCCTTGAAATGGACTCTGAATCCAGACTAAAGAAATTCCTACCTAGGTTTGAACTTCTGGAGTTAGTATGGTTTCACAACAGTATGCCAAACAGCAGCTGAGACGCATCCTTTCAGTCAGTAGATACACATGTTTTTTTTAACAAGTAAATCTGTTACGTAATTTAACAATAAATCTGACAGGGACTTGAATACAGCCATTGCTTTAACTTGGGATTCAGAGGGGCTTTGTCCGTGGGGCTTTGTGTTCCTGGGCATAGCTGGTACTTTGTCAGAGCCTTCCAGTGCTGCCACCCGGACTCTCATCAGGCAGCTACAGAATATACAGCACAAGTGTCATGTGAGGATGTCTTTTTCTGTGCTTATTCTGGTAGTAGTACAACTTCTGTGAGCGTGCACTGCTAAACCAGAGCTATGTTATTCCGGTGGTGTTGCTTTCATCTTTGTTGACCCACAACTCAAGTACCAGTTGGCTCTTTGTGACTGTGTTTGTTCCAGGCTGTTCATGGCTTGCTGATTTGTTACCAAAAGCAGTGGGAATGCTGACATCCTCCCCACTGGCTGGTCTGATGATGACATTATAGTTCATTACCTAATTCAGCAGGCTTTTTTAATCACTTTAGAAAGGATGGGCTACAAATCCTTGTAATGGTGCTGTTTATTTTCACTAATGTGGAAGTTAAGGCAGAAATGAAATTACTTGCTCAGAACTATGGAGGAGAATTGGCAGGAAGAGCGATGTAGAGTACAGGAGATTCTGCCTTTCAGTGTTGTGCTGACATAGTTAATATAATCTTTGCCTAGAAGTGGGTGATGAACAGAAAGAGGAAGAATTCTCAGCAGAACAACGGGAATAACAAACGTGGCAGTAAAAACTAGAGATGACTAAAAAGTAAGAAACACAAGGAAGTAGAAGGAAACAATGGAGAACACTGCCCATCAAGAGAGGTGCCAATTGATAATCCAGAACAACATTTCCCCATAACCCTGTTACCTCTTAGTGCCTTGATGATCAGTGTTCTCAAAGTAGCAGGTGAAAGAATTACTGGGGGAAAAAAGAAGAGTGGGGGCAGTTGTTCCAGAGAGTCATTCTGGTTTTTGGTGGGACTTGAGTGAGAGACTGGTGCTGTCATACCTTCTGGGTTTTTTCCCATGTCCAGTTTATTCCATTGTTGTGACACTTAAACGGTTTCAGAGGTAAATCCCAGTGCTTTAATCTGCCTTGCTTTTCTGAAGCATTCTTCTGCCTAGCATGAGTAATTTCATTAAAACATTCTTCATTACAGGAGGTTTTTATCTGCTTGGATATAGTCTCTGATGCATATTCAGTATTGTCTTCTGTGTAACTTATATCAAGTGGTATCAATGGCATAGATTAAACCTTGCTGAAATGAACCATGGTTTGTGGGGGGAGGAGTTGGCTGGGGTTTTGATTTTGAGCTTTGTTTTAGAATGATCACTCCAGCAAAAAAGAAACTTTGGCTAGTAGGTATTCTCAGAGTAGCTTCTGCTACCAACAAACTTCACAGCCGTAAGGACTTCACTGTACTTGGCCAGGACATGGAAGGCAGTATTCATCGTGATCAGTTTCTACAGATCACCTGCATGTTTGGTGGAGATGCATCTGTTTGTTGGCACTGCTACAGCAAAAGAATGTAACATTGTGGGTACGGCTTTTGGTAAGAAAGCAGATATTTATACGATTTTTAAAAGGCCTGTTCCCTATTATTTTCATACAATCACGAAGCTCATACAATAGCCAAGATGGGAATTATTTGAAAAACAAAGCTCTAAATACCAGGTGTACACTATCAATTTACCCCTGCTGACCAGAAAAATGCCACTAAAACCTTGATTTCTGGAAATAAACATTTCATCTCTCAGACTGCGTGCACTCACTCACCCACAAAATATTTTATCAGGTCTCATCTTTGAGGGGATTGGCCCAATTCTATTTCTTTTCTGCCTTTAATAGGTAAGCAAATGACAAGCTAAACTCTTGTACAGATTGTTAGAAGTACTATTGCCTGTCTTAGCATAACTTGTGGAGAGAGTGTAATAGGGAGGAGAGTTTGCTATTATGAAATAATTAGACATGGCACGGTTAATAGAATATTTCTTGGAAATAAATACTGTCACTAAGGTAAAATTTCCAGTAACAGAGTTGGTATAAAATGGGGAAGACAGATCACCCCAAACCTGAGGCTTACACAGTTTCCAAGGCACATCAATTGAATCAGAAATGAAGAAGTAGATGCATCATACGTGCATAAAACATGAAAGAGAGCTAAGGCTCATCTCAGTTCTGCAGCAATAATTCTGTGTTTTACAAACATTTTTTAAATTGCTTTGTGAAAAATTCAGTAAAATCACCTGAAAATGGCAGTGGATGATTTTTTGTGCAGCTTAGAAATGAATCCATGTACCTTTAGAGTGTAACGAGTAACTGAACATGTCTAACTGAAGACCATTTCAGGAACAACGTGAGATATTTTGCATCAGTGCACAAGATGAAAGGCAGCAGTTGTCACTAAGGGTATGTGATGACAGAGGTACAAAACAAGGTCAGGAGAAAAGAAAGTATTAACTTTTTTTCCCCAGATTTCTACTGGGCAACATTTACCATTGTGTAATCTGAAAACAGCTGAAGAACAGCCATCTATTTTGTCAATCTAGGATGGAAAGTGCTAAGGATAATGAAGTTCTTCATTTGCAAGGAATTAATATATGTGATAGAAAAAACCAAAGATAGCAGATTTTAATATAAAGCAATTTCTTATTTATCCAACTGGTTCATTTGCAGAAAAGTAAACATTAAATTGTTCTTAATGTTAGGTAGAGAAAATCCTCATGCTAAATTTTTAATAGATCTGTTTGACCATCTGTATGTAAGTTCTGGGGCCCTTGGCTGCCCCTCCCACTTGTTTAAACAAACACCACCTCTTCCCCTGGTATATAGTATTACAATTAAATCCAGACCTTGCTCTCAGCTGTGCTGTGGGACCGTGCAGGTGAACAGGAGAGGAATGGCTGAGAACAGCTGAGGCCAGTTCCCACCAAAAGACCCCAAAGTTGCCATCGCTGCCCCTCCAGCAGCTGTGCCATCAGGCTCAGGCCCAGGCAGAGTGCACCAGCAAGCCCTGAACTTCACCAACTGCTCAAAAGGATCCTTGGAGCTCTTCAGCTCCCACTTAAACATGCTACTATTATTATTACATCGTACTAGTGGATAGAGGACTCTGGAAATGGTCTAGCAAAGACTGACCTGAAAGATCCTGTTAGAAGTTTAATGAAAGGGGGAAACCTTTTGCTACAGAGTGATTAGAAACAGGATCTTTAAAATGCTTCAGTTCATTAATTTGTATTTTAGCCTGAACATGTTACTAATACATTTCTGAATTTAAGAGGCAAAAAAATCCCGTATAGAAGACAATAAAGGCAAGGAAGCACCCAGGCATTTTGCCCAGTCATAATCTCCTCTTTGACTTTTAATACAAGTCAGTGAGCCCCAACTACTTCGTCCTGTTTCTGAACAAACCTTGCCAAGCAGCTGCTGTCAGGTGAGCAGAAAGCATCACTAATATTCTACCAAAACTTAGTGCTTGCACTTCTAGGTGTCATTTACAGAGCATTTAACTCAGTTCAACTCCCAGATTAGATTGTAATAATTGCTTCAAGTGGTAATTTCCTTGGAAATGAAAGTTCCACTGCATTAAATAATGTGTTAATTATTAGGCATGAATAATGTGTATATGGTCATATGTGTGTTAAATGAATAGGTCAGAATCAATCCTCTGTAATGTTGGCTCCTAAGCCTTTCACCTCTCACATGCTGTGTGTACTCACAGGTTGATATTTTCTTGTTTTGTACAGGTGACTATTTTGTAAACCAGACAGATCTACCACTGCACAAGCTAAATGAGCTTCAAACTGGCAGTTCTGATACACTAATCTGTTTTAGGTATTCATCATGCATTACTCCCTACTGCAAATAAGAGAGACCAGATTCAGTCCCCATTATCATTAAGTGAGAACATCAGATTTAGGATCTTTGATTATTCATAAGCCTGTCCTTCCAGAAGGCAACCACGATTCCCTTCTGTCCAATGCCCCATTTTAACTGAATTTTGCACAAGGACACACAGCCTCTTTTAATGATCTGAAAACCCATCACATACAAGTAGTAGTTTCTTGCAACTTCTGTTAATGGATTAAAGCATTTAAAACAAATTAAATCATTAGTACACTGGTTTTTGTGGTGTAAACAGTTTAATGAATACATAAAGCACATAAAAAGCAAAAGATTAAAAGAAAATTATTGTTACAACCATCATAAACTATAAAATTTTTTTACAAGCATATTGCTTGCACAGCAGGTTTACAAAACAGTGTATCACAAGCAATACCACTCCCTGAAAACTGTCGGAAATTAAAATCACAGTAAGTATTTACTTAAATCACATCATATACTAGTCAGACTAGCACTGATTTAACTACTTTTCAAATTCTTCATGGTGCTATAGTATACATTAAAGCTTCTACAGGAAATGTGAATAGAGTTCAAGTGCAAAAAAAAAAAGAAAAAGGATTCTGGTTAATTTATCCCTCCATGGCATTTTTTAAAACTGTGGTTCCTAAACTTTTTGTCTGTGCACATTTGTCATGATCATTTTTGCAGATCCCTCACTCAAGCAACTGCTTAGCTCACAAGTGGGTCTGGAACTGCTGATTCCAAAATGCTGATCCCAAACCCTGGTTCTGCTCAAGTTAAGAAGAACTTCAGCCCAGTGCCTCTCATACCTTGTATCTGTAGGATGAGGAAACCCCATCTCCACCTTCCGTATTTCTTGCACCCAAACACACAGAAATTGGGAAAGAAATACAGGAGCAAGGCTTCATACAGGCATCAGGAGAACATTACAAGATTGCAAACAAAATTGGGGCAAAACATAAAGAGAAATTGATGTAATCTTTCACTAAGTCTCGCCTCAGCCTATTATTTACTGTCATTAACAATATTTTGGTTTGTTGCATCTGTGTCACAAGTGTAGTTTAAAGTTTAGTATGTTAATGCAAAATGTTAAACCAGGACAGAAAAGTTCATGTTTTACAATTCAAACTTTAGTAGAGAAAAAAAAATCATAAAAGAATTACAAAAGCATAAACAACTGCATCAAAGAAACAAAATAGCAGTCAGTACATACTGAAGTTGAATACAGGCTAGAATATAGGAGGCACAAAAGACATTTGATCATTTTAACAAACTTGCTTAGATGCTTTACAAATGTTTAGATAAATGTTCTATAAAGATTAGAAAGGAAATAATTTATGCCACTCTCTCTTGCATGCTTTTTAAAATGTCTGCACCACAGTTTATTTCTGTTGTCATTTTAAATTCTTCTTTAATACAATTAAATTTGAGCTGTGCACAACAACAGTTTTGTTTGGAATATTCTACTTCAAAAATTCTTCTTAAAAGTACAAAATTCAAGCTGGTTATGATTGAGTTTCAGCTATCCAAAATCTCCACAGGGCAGGGGTTGGGGGAACAATGGCAAATGCACTTACTGCCCCTTTTAGAGGAGGAGTATTTCTGTACATTCCAGTATTTCTATTTTTAACAACTCCCATGGAACTCCCACGCACTCTTAATTTAAAATTTCAGAACTGCAGGGTAAGGGAGAACCTGTTCCATATGAGAAAAGGAGGCCATGAAACAGTCCCGGCATTGTTCCTACCCCACCTTTCTGTACACAATAGTGACTATTATTCATTAATGTACTTCTGAGCTATGGATGCAAGAAGAAAATGCCTCCACAAAGAATTTATAATGTGTTTTGCTTGAATGTCAGCCCTAAATCTGTACAAAGAGCAAGTGTTGTCTTTGCATTCCAGTGCTTGCTAGTGTGGGTAGTTGGGATGCTCCCACTGGGGCATGGACTGCCTGAAAAAGGAAGACTGCAAGGAAGGCAGCTGCAGAATTGCTTTGAAATGTGTCAAAATAAATTTTTTAAAAGTGCAAGCAAATAAACAGTGCAACTCTAGGAACTTTCCCATTTCAAGCCTTTGAAATTAAACCTTTAAAGTGCTTTTAGTGGTATCTTTATTTACCAGAGACCTGTTTACTTAGGGGAGTCTGGAAAACTGCCAAGGGACTTCATTCTATTTTGGCTCATCCATGAACACCTTCATCATCTATCAGTGATACTCGGCAACAACTATTTGGGGTTTAAGCAGAAATTAGCCATCTAGACTTCCTCTGTGAACACATGTATAAATAAATGACACCACAAGCCCTCCTTGATGCAAGAAACCAAAAGGCATTGTTTCAAAGGCTAAATAAATAATAGTTGAAACAACTGTCTGTGCCACTTGCTCAATATTTTTCACACTGAAGCCCTCCCATGAGAAAGCTTCCTAGGAATGTTTCCTAGGACATGCATCAATATTATCATCATGTGGAGAAGTGCTAGAGATGTTTGGCACTGAAAGTCCTAATGTGACTGACTTTTGCCAAAATAATTCAACTTCTCTGTGCTTCCAGCTCAGATCTGCAAGTTACAACTCTGTAACACTACGTGTAGTTGTTCTTAAGAGAAAAAAAAACCCAAACCCAACCTACTTCTGCTAGGTAAAAAAAGTTAAGTTGTCCATAATTCTGTACTGTTTTGCAGACATTTAACTACTTCAAAATAGCAGTTTACTGAACAGCAACAGAGATAAAAGAGATGATCTGTCCTCTCACACATAATTACATAGAGATCTGTAGAGAATCACTGCAATCGTGTTCGCGCCAGAAGATAAAATACAGAATTTGCACAGCTTGCAGATGTTTTTTAGTAATTACTCCTAAAAACTGAGTTGATCGGTTTGATTTATTGCCAAGCAGGAACGTACCTACTTCTGTATATTCTCTATGCAGAATCTAACTTTTTGGTTTTGTTTCCTTGGTGCACAAAGAACATTTCATACACTATTTTTCATCGAGTAACACAGTACATAAACAAAACAGCAAGAGTTGAGCTGGCCAAGCAGATTCCAGAAAATAGCAGTTGGGAACAGTCTCTGTTATTTGCAGCAACAGTAAGAAAAGAGGTTTTCTTCATCTCACAGAAACTGCTTGTTGCATGTATGAACATTACATACCTACAGAAATAACTGCCTGGTTGCTAAATCTTTGTCAGTAGCCTTACAGGCCCCAGTTTGGAAAGGGTGAGAAATAAAAAGAACAAAACACACAGCTTGCTTAGTACTGGCTGCCGAGTGTGAGAAGCTTCCAGGTTTAAGTTTCTAGAGTATTTTTCATCCAGTGGTCTCTACATTACAACATCTCTTCAGAGAAGGGCTATTACACATTGTGCTTCCAGGTGTGGAGCTGTGAAGGACACTGACAGCCACAGCTGTGGTACCCTCACAGATCAGTTTTACACCACAGGGCAGTACGGGTCCTGTCCCAGTGCAGCCCTGAGAGACAGCACAAATCACAGGTCAGAACACTGAAGAGACCTCAAAGGTTGTCAAAAGTTATTCAAAAATTTGAGCGCAGCCAGCAACTATGAATACTGCTTTTTGCAACACACAGCTCGAGCAACTACAATAAATTCAGCCAAAAGAAAGGTTTTACAGCCCTACAGCAGTTCCATTCAAATGCTTATGTAGTGTGTGGACACACAAACACAAGACCACTTATCATTTACGTGGCAAAGGGTACAGCGAAAATATCTTAAACTTTGCCACTTGAATAATTATGAACTCATAGGCCAGCTGCATAATTTATCAGAGGAGGCAGATTAATCCTGGAAAAGGAAAGAATTCAATTAACAGCCTTCATCAATACCTTGTTTTTGAGTCCATAGTGAAGAAATGGCTTGTTATAAAATTTCTAATATGAAATACTTGGAATAAATCTAAACTTCTTGTCAGACTAAAGCAGCTGGACTATTTTGTACACCTGGGATTCAGGATAGTATCTGTCAAGCCATCTCCCAGGCAATGCTGTCAAACTGACCTTAAAACATATTCTTACACAAGCAGGCTGAGAATTTGGCCACAATTCCTTTTCTAACATCTATTTCCAAGTTTGTCCCTCAGCCAAGATATGTAGAGATTGCCTTGCATTTAGTGCTCTCATCCAGCGCCCTTTTGCAAATATTTAAGAACAACACACAAAAGCAGACTGAAGTTTCTCTAAATGGCACAGCATACAAATGCATACAACGCACCAGATTAAATGCTCATAAAAATTCCTCTCAGTAATGTTTCTAGAGCCCCCTGGATTTCTAATACTCCTTCTTACTACCCAGAGTAGCTCCTCTTGTTCCCCAGATCTTTGCTTTTTTTGTTGTTGCTGTTTTCAGTTTAAAGCCAAGCATTATATTACAAGTACCATCTTGCTGGCTAGGTCAACTCTTGCATTATAGCAGTTAGACCTTTCTTTTAGACCCCCCCTTCCTCTTTAATTGTACTGTATTTTGCTGTAGCCTTGCAGTTCTCTATTCCTCAGAGCTCACCTTGCCCGAGCCCCGCCGGGGAACGTGTCTTTCACCTCCAAAGAATCTGCCCAGCGAGTCAAGTAGACCCGAGTCTCTGTGCCTTGGGGATCCATGTCTAGCATGGTCTATAGTGCTCGCAGATGCCATTTTTGATCCGTGCCGGAAAGAGGAGCGTTTTTGGGAAGCCATCAAATCCGAATTCTCTGAAGCTGCTGCACTGTCCTCTTGGATGGTCTGTAGCTCGTCTGACTCCGAGGGCCGATCTTTGAAGGTGTTGTCTTCTCTTCCTGGGGCATCTCGGGAAAAGAGGCGGATCAAGTGGGGGCGACCAGTCCTGTCAGCTGGGTTGGCCTCAGGCCAGGCATTCTTTGGGTCTGCTGTGCCTTTGGAGTCTGTCACCGCTGGGCTCTTCGTGGAGGTCCCATTGTTCTGGTTCACATCTGCCTCTCCTGCAAACAACAAGGATGAGATATGAATACAGGCCTGTGAAAAACAGCCCGGGAACAATGCTGCTTTCTTTCCCTTGCCTTGAGATGCTCATTTCATACAAAACCCATAATATGTGCAGTTGTAATGAAACTATGTTCTCTACCAGCCTTAAAGAACATTAAGTTATCTTGGAACTGAAACTGGGATGATGTTCTCACACAGATTTGCAGTAGTTCTAGGTGGTTTCTTGGTTTTGTTTTTTTTTTTTAAATTTAACACATTTATAAATAGATCAATAGATTACCTGAAGCACAACTGAAACGAACTTTATTTACATGGAATGCTTGTTGATGAGGAGGCTGTCTGTGAGCAATCAGAATTCCCGTACTTTCCCTTGAAGACTCTAACTATGCCAACTTTCTTCAAAATGGAGTGGGAGGGGAAATTAAAGTGACACTGCAGATCTGTGCCTTCACAAGTACACATTGCCTCTCCACGATGTCAGAGCCTTTGGCCCCATTTGGAATTCCATGCTGTAAGTTCAATATGGATCAAACAACCATAATGAGGGGGGGTTTGTTTTTCCCCCACTATATAAATTTTCCTCACTTCAAAAAAGGCAGAGAGCACTAAACTGCAGTTTCTGCCTGACCTCCCATGACAGCTTTTCTCCATATATGATGATCCTGGCACTCTGAGTTCAATGTCCTAGCACTGATGCTGAAGGCCTAGAGCAAGACTGTCCAATTTGCATTTAGTGCTTGTGAGAAGTGACAAAAACAATTATCAGCAGCTGACAAGCTTTTAGCCAAGAAAGGTGCCAAGACAAACCCCTGTGGTGTAAGTGAAATACCTGCTGCCTGCCCCACAGTTGTGTTCTGATGCACACAGTAAAATACCTGAAAAGCATCCGCTGCAGCACACAGCCCTTAACCTGTAGTAGCTCCTTCTATCAGTAACAAAAAGATTTATGGAGGTTTTTATAGTCTATACCCTGATTTCTACTGCTCTAAAGGAAACTGCACCCACTGAGGAATATGTCTTATCTCTGAGGAACACCAAAGGAGTATTAGTAGGTCATTGCTTGAGGAGCAACCTTCCGCACAGACACCTCCCACACACTCACTCTGTGTCAGAAATGACTGTTGCAGTTAAGGGGGCTCAGAATTTCAGAAATAAGTCACAGTTAGTCAACGGTTACCTTTAGGGTCTCCTAATTACCTCATTACATCCTTATTTGATTTGGTCCTCGTTGCCATGGGAGGGATAGGATCTGGCAAATACTGTTGTGTTTTCGAAGTACTCTGGGCTCAAGTACTTCTCTGATTCAGCAGAGCAATTTTAGGAGTGACACAGTCATTTCATAAGGTTTCACCCACCCACAGGGCACTAAGGAAATCTTTCATCAGGCTGAGAATAATTCTGAAATAATTTTATAAATAACTACACAAGACAGTAATGGTGGTTTCTGCAAAACCTGTATGTAGGTTACAATCAGTTGCAATCAGCCTGCTACAGTTTTTCATTTAAAAACATAAAGTGCAGTTTTGCTGTGCAAGTTTTCTTTTTCTTTTGTGAAGACTACCTGGAAAATGTTGGGGAACTTCAAGAAAAATTTATTTGGTTAAAATGTCTGAAAGTATTTCTCAGGAATACAATTATTTAACCAACACTATTACTGAAGACCTCATTAGTGGGGAAAATATTTGCTGGCAACTTTGGGATTTGGGGCTTCCTGAAAAGATACTCTCAAACTTAGCAGAAACTATTAACATACCCAAATGATTTTATTAATAGAACAAAAGTAAACTAACTTGAATATGTGACACATTCTAAAACTGCAAAACATTTTAAACAGCAACTCTAAGCCTAGATTCTATACCATAATACAAATCCATTCAAGGACAGAAAAAGAAAAGCAAACAAAAGAGTTATTGTATTTAATTAAATGCATTAACAAAACACCAGAGCATCTGCATACTAATATTTTTTACAACAGTTGTTCTTTGTTTCACTGAATACGGGTATTGGTAAGCAACAAAGAAGGGTATTTGTGCCACAAAAGTAGCTTCTCCCAATGCATACGCAGTGAGCTATAAAGGAAAAATCTTTCTGGAGGCTTTATTTCAGTAGTGAAAGCACATATTTAAGTTTGCCTCTAAATTTTCTTCATACTTATGTCTTCTCTCATATATAAAAACATGTTAGAGAGATGTTAATATTTTTGCTAACTAATCAAAGTCTCCCAGTGCATTTGGAGAGAGACAGATCACTTTAATAATGTCCTAAGGATATCCATAATTAATGGAGTATGCAAATATATTCTTACTTGTTCATTTAAAGCCAAATATTTAGACTTTTATTAAAACCTATTATAAATGCTGTGTATATGGCAGTATTTTTTAAAGTTGTTTTTCCTTGCAAGGTGAAGCTCTTTCTTAAAATAGAGTACCCTACCTGTACCATATCATTTGTACAAGAGAAAGTTGACCAGGGAGAAGAGGTTTTTGGCTTTTTTTTTGCTAATCCTTGTAAAATGGGGTATGGCAGAAGGCATCGCCATAGGCATTAGCCAGCAGGCTACCAACGTGTCTTCTATTTATATTTAAGTGAATATAGTCATCGAGAGCTGCACAAATGAAAGCACAAGAGAAAGCACCTCCTCACATTAGCCCAAAAGCAGCAGGAGGGAGCCAGACTGAGCAGGGATGTGACACTCCAGGCACGGCCAGGACCACTTCCAAAGGCAATGCCACCATTCCATTTCCCCTCGCCACATGCTGCTCTGGAGCCTGCTGCTGGCACAATGTTCCCTGGGCATGCTGGTCAGAGTGAACAAAGCCATTTGTTCCCTCTATACACAGTGACTCCCAAAACGAGGAAAATAGATGGACAAAAAATTCTTAACAGTCTGTTAATGAAATGAAAGAGGAAGTCCAAAGGTGCTTTCAAGGAGACAATAATAAATCCAATCCTCCATTGTCTTTATTAGGAGTTAGGCCCCATATATGTATTTTCAAAACTACCGTGGCCTTAGTGCTCGATTAGACCTTGATAGTTTATCCCATTTCTTGAGAATCAGAATAACTCTTTTACATAACCTTCAAATTGGCTGGGACCTCTCAGCCCAGTGATTCAAACACCAAATACTCTCAGGACCACAGAAACTTGTTCTAAGCAAAGTACACTGTCCGACAGAGGGACCTTGGACACAAACATCCTTCTCAGGGGTCACTTGGAAGGGCTGCTCTGTGATAGTCCCTCCTTGTGCACACAGCAGTCTGTAGCCTTGCTTCATACACAGGACAACCTGGAAGGAGGTTGTTAAGCTTAGAGTTTTAAAAACGATTACAAGTTTTTCATTTCCTCCTACTCCCTTCCAGTCTTGCTTTCTTGCAGATACTTGTAATTCCTCTAACATTCCTACTGCTGCTCCCTCTACAAATGCTGTAAAATAAATGAGGAAGATGAAGCTGATAAAAGCTGAAGTACATTCCCTTACTTTGACTTCTCAAGAGGGGCTTAGATCAACAGTCACAGCATATTGCAAATATTGATGATAATAATGCATGACAGCAGCGTAAATATTTGTATGAAATCTTAAGAATTAAGTATTATTTACTCATTCCAAATGTCAGAAAGTACATTAATCAGCTTTGTAACACTGAATATTTAAAATAGTTTATCATAACTACAGACTGCTGTGACTGATTATATTTATTCCCTTTTTCTTGGCCTTCTTTTCTCAGGCTATGAAAATGAAAATTATCACACTGAACTTTAGGGACCTTTTGAACCAACTTTTCAGCTTAAGTCATTTATATATATAAAGCACTGGTTTTCAGTACATGAAATATAATGTGTATTTGTCCTTTTCCACTTTTTAAGTCCTCTCTCTTCTGTAAAACAACAGCTGGATCGTTAAATATAATGCAGTATAGTCCTCAATTCTGAGTCAAGTCTATTTCAGTATGTTTACTGAAATGCTGACAATAAAAATATTAACTAAAACATCTGAAATTTTGTATTGATTCACCTGGTTTTAGTCACTTGAACAACAAAGGGTTACACCTAGAAATTAATCAACTTTGTCACAGCTGAGATTTCAAGATCTCTGGTAAGCTATAGTAGTAAGACAAATGTATTTGTTTGCATTGCATTATTTACGAGGCTGAGACCACTATTTTGGAACATGTGGCTTCTAGGAACATTTGTGGTAATACCAGGCCCTTGACAGAGTAAAAGGCCAGAAAAAACATATCCATCATCACTACATGCATGCTGCAGCTGAGGGTGTCTGGGCTCCAACTCTGTGCTGAGATAACTGTTTCCCAACAATCCAGCTCCTGGTTTGGACTTTTACTGCAGCACAGCCCACAGTAGAATGGAGTGTCTGCAGCCAGTAGGCTTCACCTCGGAAGTATTTGGGAAGAGAGAGAAAAGAATCATGTCTGCATTGTTAAATCTGAACTGCAAAGCTCGATTCATCCTCATTATGCTAAGACACTGCAGCAGTGGCTCTTAGCCTAACTTCACTAATACGGTTAGAAGGCAATATGCCATCAGACATTTCAATTCACAGACCTAATTACGGGGTTTGTCTGACACTTGTCAAACAGTTGGGAATCAATTTTGGACAAATATTTCTGTTTGAAATGGATGGCTTGCAACATAATTGTGAAACAAACACTTGGTCATAGCTCTGAACATAGCTAGAACCGATGTGCTGGTGCTTTTAGCCTTCACAGAAACATTTTCCTCATTTGTTAGCAGAATGAATGCAGAGAGAAGTGCCCATGTGCCTGATAATACAGACTCACATCAGTTTAACACTCCTACCGCACTTAGCCAAGAGATCACTTCCATCACAGCTCCCTCTCCTCCCTCCCTCTTCGCCAAAGCGTATCACTTTCAGGGAAGAAGAGATCCACACAAAGACAAATTTTCTCTATAGCTTCAGTGTAACTGAACGAAGAATACTTTTCTGCACAAGAAATTCAGCTTTTTCTAAGGCTAACCAAGCTGCAGACCAAACCGCCACAAAAATGAGAAGCCACCTGCTAAGCCTAACATGCCCTCCTTTGACTTCCCTCCCTCGCTGCTTTCATTAGACATTATAGAGTATATAAGGCTCTTACCAGATGAGAATAGAAGTTGTGAGGGTGTTTCCATTCCACTGATGAGTTGAGTATATTTCTACACTGATCTGATGAAGCGGTGAATAAGGGGTCTGTTTCGGTATAATTTCCCTTACAATAAAACTTAGTATTAAAAATACAGCAAAAAGTGAAAAACCCCACCTGCCCCAGCATTTACTTTATTAAACTAAATTAAACAAAAGGCCAAGTTTAGTTCTATACTACATCTTGGGTCAATAAGGATCACTGCCTGAGCCTGCTGAAAATGATTGCACTACTGTAGTGTAGTTTTTAGATATTTGGACTGCATTGCTAGGCAAATGAAACTTCCACTTAAAATTTTACAAGAAGAGCCTGCCAAATGCTTTTTCTGAATCACTGATGCTTAATGGAATACCAGTTCTTAGGTGTTCTCTGCAGAAAGCATTATGCCCCCTAAGAGCTAATGCCAGACTGAAAATTAATAGCTCAAATAGGATCTATTAATTGCTAGACCTTCACTAATATCCGAGCCTTGGCATAGTGTCTTTCAGACTCATGAAAGATTTCATTTCTCCGAGCCCTCCCTGGTCCACTCCCACTGAAGAAGAGCTGCTAAGGTAGCAGAGCTTGGCCTTACAGCAGAGCTCACATGAAAACACAAAAAGCTTTGATGGAGAGGAGGAAAATGTCAGTTCACATTCTGTTATGGAATCGACTGTCTTTACAGACGTAGCAGGAAAAAGTAGTGACACTTTATCTATATTATTTATGCTCATACTTTGAAGAAAATAAATACTGCATTCACTCAGGTTGAATAGGAATATGTCCTTTTTAGCACAAAATTATGCTGTAGGGAAAGAACTGAATATTGCATAGGAGAATGTAAATTCTTTCAGACACTAATTACTATCATATGAAAATATAAGTGTGATTCCTCTCACTTTATTTCTGATACTAACCTAAAAAGAACTCCAGATCTGCTGCAAAAAAACCCAAACCCTCGAATGTTTGACATACTTTGGCATCAATTCACAAGCAGCTATTTTACTAGGTAAGAGACACGGCAAAATCTCTCTTGAAAAGACTAGCAACCTTCTTTCCAAAAGGCCAGTCAAGGAAAACCTTGCTGGCTGCCAAAGGTGTTTCTAACAGTAGTGCTGTTCTTTTAACACTGGAACAAACCTCCCAAGCTGACTTGCCAGTTTCCTCTCGGTTCCCGCAGTGCACCAGACAGAAGGCCTTGCCATCATCCTGAGATACACCATTTTCAGCAGCTACATCAGAGGTGATTCTCAGAGCTGAGGACGTAGGGCTGGGAAAATACACCTGTGAAGTAGTGTATCCCGAAGCTTGCCATTAGGAGGGATGTGATCTGCCACCAGCAGTCATTGCTACAGACGGGCACTGGTGAGCTGCATAAGGACCAACAAACTCATCAACCCCCTGCCTGGGGACAAGAAAGCACTTTTAGATTTTAACTACTTGGCTTACTGTATACATGGGTTGTACAAGCAGTACCAGCCCCACAGATTCTGGTTAAAATAAATACACTTCTTTCAGTATGGAAGCAACAGTTTAAAGGTCATATTTATACCAAGGCAAATTGTAAAATTACATGCAACACAACCAGTAAATTGTGTTCTTTAACAGCAAATAGCATCTGCTTTCTTAAGTTTGCATCTTTCATTTCAGGGAGCAAATGCTTAAAAGCTACATGATGAAGACAAGATATAACCAATACACACTTATTTCATCTATAAAGATAGTGCTGGATTATGGAGTGATAAACAGTAAGTAGTACTAATTTTGCAACTTCAGTAAATTAATCAATAGCCTCATTTTTTTTTCTGTCCCCCAAATTCCGCTAGACTACATTACCCCAAAGTGTTTAATATGCAACTGTGAACCATTTGCTTGTTACAAGAGTACCAATTTCATGAAAAATGCATCCCTTAAGCATCACTCTGCACTAAAGCCAACAGTTTTTGGAAAAAGGATCCCTGTAACAGGTGGTACTGGCTCTGTGGGGAATTACTGCTGTGGTATCTTTTTTGGTAGGGTATCCATACTGACTTTTTCCACTTATCTAGTAAAACCATGATGCAACCAATCAATGACTAAGTGAAAACACACAGGAACGTGACATCTAGCTGGAATAGTGACACTAATAAACATGCCTAAATCTTACTTCATGAATCAACAAACAGCACAAAATTTTTAGTTCTGCTGACAACTTCATTATTTGAGAGGGTTGGTTCTGTAAAACGAATAAAAATAGAAATTAAAAATATGCTGCATATTCATTACAGCTTGTGTTCAGCATTATTGTTCTACTGAAGGCAATTACATTTTACAGTATCAGTGTGTAAAAAGTAGCAATACAGAGTCAGAGATTTTTGATATACCAGGAGTTTTCCTGCTGGAAGACTTTTCTGTACTGCCAGGCTTTTCACCAAGACACACACAACTCCTGGCATCTGTATGTCAAAGATGTGAAAACACTTGCAAGTCTGTGCAATTATAACCCAATGTTATAGTCCATGCCCAAAGTCTGGATATTAACAGGAAGCATGTGTGGTTACTGTGGGCTGAGAAGCATTAACATTCCACTACCCACTGTGAGGGGCTGCGCTCCAGGAGCCAGATTTCAGACTTGGAGGACAAAGAACGTCATACCTTCCCCAGACTTGTACACCCTGCATTATTTATGTCTTTTAAGAACCCACTCTCCTCTCTGTTCTTACTGAAGAAATTTATCCAGTTCATTCTGGCCATGTAAAAGAAAGAGATGAAAGCAAACCAGTCAGCAAGGCGTTTCAGACCATAGGAATTGGAGCAGCAGTTGCATACCAACTCTGTGTGTTCTCCTGTTACAGATTATGCTGAAGCTTAAAACCAGGAGTACAACAGACCTTTTTTACTTAAACCTACTTTGAAAGTCATACCAGATTCAACATGCGAGAAATTAGCTGAGGAGCCTAAATTACACATTGTCTGTCACTACATGGTCTTTAACTTCCCCTTCTTCCTCTGTTATAATGTGGCTTTATAGTACAGGTTACATATGTAGTTCTGCAATTCAGTGATACACCTTTGTAATAAATTACCAGTTACTCCTAACTTTTGAAGTCTCGCAGAGAAGTTTTCTACTGAGCCATCTGCTGCCTTTACCTAACCACACTGACTAGCTACATGTAAAGAAAACCCCCTATGTGGGAATACACGGCACAAACCACAGCAAAACAGGCTGCTTGACCAACTGGATCTCCTTTTATGACCAGGTGAACTGCCTACTGAATGAGGGAAAGGCTGTGGCTGTTGTCTACCTGGACTTCAGTAAAGCCCTTGACACTGTCTCCCACAGCATTCTCCTGGAGAAGCTGGCAGTCCAAGGTTTGGACAGGTGCACTGTTCACTGGGTTAAAAACTGCCTGGATGTTCAGGCCCAGAGAGTGGTGGTGAACAGAATTACGTCCAGTTGGTGGCTGGTCACTAGTGGGGTTTGCCAAGGCTCAGCATTTGGGCCAGTCTCCTGGACAAGGGGTTCGAGGGCACCCTCAGTCAGTTTGCAGATGACACCAAATTGTGTGGGAGTGTTGATCTGCTGGAGGGCAGGAAGGCTCTATAGAGGGATCTGGACAGGCTGGATCGATGGGTCAAGGACAATATGGTTGAACATGAGGTTCAACAAGGCCAAGTGCTGGGTCCTGCCCTTGTGTCACAACAACCCCAAGCAATGCTACAGGCTGGGGGCAGAGCGGCTGGAAAGCTGACAGTGGAAAAGGACCTGGGGGTGCTGGTCAACAGCAGCTGAACATGAGCCAGACGTGTGCCCAGGTGGCCAAGAAGGCCAATGGCATCCTGGTCTGTATCAGAAGTAGTGGCCAGTAGGAGTAGGGAAGATATCAGCCCCCTGTACTCGGCACTGGTGAGGCCACACCTGGGACCCTGTATCCAGTTTTGGGCACCCTCTAAAAGAAGGACATTGAGGTGCTGGAGCATGTCCAGAGAAGGGCAATGGAGCTGGTGAAGGGTCTGGAGCACAAGTCTTATGAGGATTGGTGAGGGTGCTGGGGTTATTTAACCTGGAGAAAAGGAGGCTCAGGGGGCACCTTATCACTCTCTGCAACTCCCTGAAAGGAGCCTGCATCCAGGTGGGGGTCAGCCTCTTCTGCCAGGCAACCAGAGACAGGATAAGAGAAAATGGCCTCAAGCTGCACTGGAGGGGGTTCGGGTTGGACATCAGGAAGAATTTCTTCACTGAAAGAGTGGTTAAGAACGCAATGGACTGCCCAGGGAAGTGACAGAGTCACTATCCCTGGAAGTGTTCAAGGAATGACTGGACCTGGCAATCAGTGCTATGGCTTAGTGGTGGTATTTGGTCAAAGGTGGAACTCGACCTTTGAGGCCTTTTCCAACCTTAATGATTCTATGATTCTGTGAAAGGGAAAATGGCTCAGTTCTGTTACCAGCCTTGTGGGTGTGTGAAGGTATTGCTTCCTTGTGAGTACAGGTAAAAAAATCGGCAAGTAAAAAGAGGCATTCAAAAAAGCTAAAAGCATTCCCTGCACAAGAACAACTTTTGATCTCCAAAGATTGTAATTAAAACCAATCCTTGATTGCACAAACTGCCTTGCACTCTGCATGCTTTCACAGAGTTGGGCACTTGGTTTTCTGTGCCACTGGTTTACAATGAAGAGCTGAAACAAAGCCCACACGGTGGCCTACCATTGCAGAGGAATGCAGCAGTGTAGGCCTGGCTTGCACCCTCTCTCTCTTGTTTTCCAGAACTTCTGGCATTGCCTCCACTAGCTGAGGGTTACAAAGGCGAGTACAGAAAACAAAAGAGCCTGTGGTTGAAACCAGTGGGACTTGCTATGGCAGAAATTTGGAATCTATGAGAAGCATGTGGCAATTCTCCACACAGCCTGCAGAGACTTTTTTTAAAACTAAAACAAAGAATTTTATCCACCCACCGGTTTCAAAGAAAAATGTTCCTTTGTGTTACTAGAACATATAGGTTTGTTTTAATCTTGGGTATCTCACAAAAGATCCTCCCACAGCAAAGCCAGCTGGAGCATCATTTGTAACAAACAATTTCATGTACTTAAGGAGGAAAAATTAAATCACCTGTTTGACCCATCAGCATTTGTGTTCTTTAACAATTGTGCAGCTGAGTAGTATTAAACAAAGATTGATTGATTATTCATCTTTTCTGCTTCAGTTGCATCAAGTCTGAATAATTGTTAGGTTGCAAAACCTGGATATATCCCCCATCTCCCAAAGTAGTAGCATGACAAAATGACTAGTACTTTCACCAGACCTCACAACTTCCACTATCTTTTGTATGTTCCATATCAGTTATATTTTACTGAAAAATAACCTACTCCTGTCAGTGCTACTGTGTACCCAATATAACAGTTAAATTTCTTTGGTAATACTGTAGAGAAACAAGGCCTTAAAATCAGCAGAAAAAGAAAGGTTGGTGAAATGAGTGAGGACAGTGACTGAACCAGCTGGTTCAAAGAAGTTGCTCGGAGTATGATAAGCAGCACAAAAAACCCCATCTATAGAATATTTTCTGTTAAAACCCATCATGTAGCATCTCCAAAAGAGGGTTTGATGACACTGCTGTGTTTTTCTTGACCAGGATTTAAGTGTCTGAGTGGTATTTTATTATTTAGAAAGTACAAACTGCAGAATAAAATACAGCTATAATAAGATAGCCAAATAAGCTACCTTTAAAAAACATAGTTTGATTGTGACCACAGGAAACTACTGACAGCATGAGGCTATAAAACACTTCACAGTAGTGAACACAGCCCGAAGTACACTGCATAGATAGGAGATTTTCTTATGTTAAAATAAAAAGAGAGTATGAATGCTTTTAACTTTCCCCAAAATAACGCACTCATTTGGTGTTTTGAGGACATAACTTCAAAGTTTGTTTTCCAAGACAGCTTTGTATAGAGCAGGTCCAGGTAAAAACCAAATTACAGGAATGTGGTAGTCCTAGAGAGAAGAGCACACAACACAAGCTGGATGTTTGGAAGCTGTGAATTGTCTGCAGGATGATGTGAACAATAAGTTTGACATTTTCATGCATCCTTCAGGTGTACATTACCGTATCCCTGGATTTCTCTATTTTGCCCTGTTAATGTGTTCTGAACGGAAGCTTTTAATAGCCCCAGTGATTTCGGAGAGCCATGGTTACAGAATTCGCAGTGAGGGGAATTGCGTTGCTAGTTTTTAGAAGACTTTTTTTTCCCAGAAAATTCTAAAATACACTACAATCGTATAAATGACACACTCTGAGTATGATGTACATATTTGCTAACATTTCTAAAAATATCTGAAGTAGCTGGGCACAAATAAGACTGTAAACCGCTTACCATTGTGTTGAATTCTTGCACACGTAAAACAAAATTGGAGATCTGGCTCTACAGAAGCTGACAAAAAGTACTCCAAAACCAACCAAACAAACACAAGCCAAAAAATATGGGGTATGGTTGTTAAAGTGTGCCTGAACTGCAGTTCTCTACAATCAGAACAAGTCCACAACCAACAGTCACTGTCTCACATATCTGCACTTCGAATCCGATTTTCGCCTTACACCCATGGTGAAAGGTCACAGGGGCAGAAGTGAGCAGGAGTTTCTTCCAGTTGCACCGAATTTGTTCACAGAACTTGTCACATCTCAGACACTGATGAATTACTCTCAGGTGATGTAAGCAGCCCTGTGCCCTGTGGGAGGCAGAAGCCCAGGAGGGCAGCTCCCTGCCCGGTGAGGGTGCAGAGGCCCATGCTGTGACCTGCGTATCCAGCAGTGTCCAGGAGGTAGAAGATGAGCCCCTCTGGGTCCTGGGGCAATGCAATGCCTCACACCTCCAACTTAACCCAAGACATCAGCAGTGGAAGAAGCTCACATCTCCAAGGGGACAGGAGCCACAGCACCAGCTGCATCCATGAGGTGGAAGACATGAGCACCTCTGCGTCCTTTGGGGAAGCATAGGACCAGATCATGAGCTTCACCTCCAGTTCAAGATGCTGCATCAAGAGAAAGTCCCTGTCTCTCATGGACACCGTGTAGCAATCATCTGCGGCTCCAGCTCTGCCTTGGCATGGATGGTGAGAAAGAAATTCTGCCTAAAAGATCAGCAGCTAACTGTTAATTTTAAAACCACAGTAAATGCGTCGCAAACGTGTCGCTTCAGGGATGTTCGGCGCTCCAGATTTTGGGTTTTGTCTGCCTGGCAATGCTTACTCTAACAAGATTTTACAATGTATTTGTGTAATAATACAGGATTCTAGAAGGTCACAATCAAGATGATAACTCTGAGGATAAACCTAAAAGCCAGGTTACTCGAAGGACAAATTCCACATTTCATATCCAAAATCAGTAGAGAAATCACAGCTGAGCACATTTATGGCAAGGATGCTGCTGGGGCGCAGACTCCCGAGGCCGTGTTTGGCCGGTCTCGCAGTTTAAAGTCTCTCTGCAGGCCCTGGCACAAGGAGCACAGCACTCCAGGATGTTACATCCTGATTACTCCCGTGAACTGAGGGAATGGGATTTTTGCCACCATGCTCTTGCTTGTCAAAACAGCTTTGTCTGGAAGCTGCACAATGGAGAATGTCAGCTCAGACCTAGGAGCAGAGCCATGGAGTTGCTGCGGCAGAATGAGTGGAGGGTATAAAATTATTGCAATACAAGCAATAAAAAGGTGGGTAGTTTGTTAAACTACTACCAAAAATTATTTCAAGGCCTTTATATTTTTATAATCTATAAAATTAAAACCCTCAAGAGTTTTAGAGGTAGTGTGGATCACACAGAAATAATAAACTATCCAGAGCCCTCTTGGTGAAGTGATTTTCTCGGTGAAGAGATTTGATATCCAAAGAAATATTTTTCAGAAGGAAACTCTAACATATGCCTGAACAATTGATAAGAGATTTGATTAAAATGTCTGCCTGCCTGGCAAAAAAAGATACAGTAGAAGAAAATTTTATTCCAGAACTTATTATAGGATTTACAGGAGGCAGTATCTTCTTCATGATAGCCTCTAGTGAAGTCCTAAAACCGGAAAAGAAGAATACTTGAAACCAAGCAGCAAGTTCCAGCAAATAAAACAATTAATCCAAACTAAAGCGACTGAATTGGCACAGGGCCTTACAGCCGAGAGATTATTCCATAGAAATACCAGCAGAGATCTGAGAATAAGATGTTTGGAAGCAAGATACCAGAAAAAAAAAAAATAAGTGAGTGTTTCTTTCAACGATGAAAAGGTTAATGAGAAACATGAAGTCAAGACATTTAGAGCTGAATACAAATCACCTTGTCTGTCTATCCTGCAAGCAATGGCCAGCATTTAGCAGGGAATAAAGGAACATTACAGGCAATCACATGGGAAGATTGTACACTCCATGGTGAACCACAGAAGCCACAGCCTTAAATTCCTAGATGTAAGATTTCCAAACCTGAAGGAAACTACAGTATTTGCACCAGTCACACCATTCTCCTGTTCTCTTATGTCCAGCACTGTCTCCTTCTCTGGTCCCCAAAGTTTCCAGTCCTTCCTCCTGCTCTCCCTCTTCAAGGCTCCTGGACCCAAGCTGCTGTCCAAACCACTCTGCTGTGCTGTCTGTCCAACTCCCACGAGCTTCACCTCCACAGACATCATGATCCCTCACCACACTGCTGCAGGCTTTGGCAGGCTTCTTCTAGACCAAATTCCAAATTATCTCTGCACAGCAATTCACTTCTGGAATCTCTCCTCTCCATAAAGCCTACCTGCCCAACACCAGTCAGAGCTGTCAGAAGCTAGTACATACGGACAACAATACGTCTGAAAGATGCATTTACGAGGTGTTTGATAGCCTGAGAGAAAATGTGCTCTGCTCACACATCAACTTTCAATCATCTAGTATTTCAGTGGGATTTTACTTGAGATACAGTATGGTCTTAGTCAGGAAAAAACCCCAGGAAATTATTAGGGAATCCCAAAGCTGTTGATGTAAAACTAGATATATAACAAAAGTCCATTTCTGCCTCTGGGATAGGCATCTGTTAGAACAGCCTTATAGATATCTGCTTTAATATTGCTAGCCTCAGCTATTCTAGGTCTTTAGAAACTCCATTCCATTCTCCATAATTATATACCATGTCATACACTTCTAAGTATTTTAATAAATCTGTTCTCATCTATACTAGGCCACATGAGACATATTTGCTGTACACTAACAAATAATTGATATCAGATTATAAATAATTCATAGTGGTTTTACATTTGAAAAAACAACCCCAACACTTTTTTCCCCCATGGTGAACACTTGTGAGCTGTACCATAGTTCTAAATGTGACTCAATGCTATACGAAGAACAATGGTGACAAACTGTATAAAACCGCGGCAGTGATCGATGGTACTTCACACAATATCTGCTTTTCAGTAGCAGCAGTCTAAGAGTGAAAAACTGCTTGCACAGTACCAAGCCTTGTACCAGTTCGTGGGAGTTACTGCTATTAAAAAAAGAAAGAAAAAAAAAAAAGAATTCACAAACTTTATTTTGCTATTATGAGTGTGTATAAAGTCACTTTTCATGTGATGAAGAAAACACACTCAGCAAAAAGAGCTATTAGTTGTGAAGACTAAAATGGCAGTATGATCAAGCTACACAATATTTTAACAAGCAAGAAATGCTATAAACATGTTTTTCCAAATGTACTTTGGGTATGTTTCTCTCAATCCACACAAGCACCATGAGAATGAGTAAAACCACCACTTCTAGAAAAGCTTACAAAGAGCCCAAGGGCGATTCAGTGGGTTACACCAGAAGGACTGATCATGGGGAAGCAATTGCATACAGAAGATGCACACAACACACAGTCCTGGTCCCCCTAACTCAGGATGCAACTCCAGGAAGGCAGGTGATACCACACCTGCTTTTAGAAGGCACACATCGCTCCACTCACGCCCCAGGCCAGCAGAAGTCATGTAGCAGCCCTCAGCACCACGCTCATCCCAGCCAGCAAACCTGGCTAATGCCTGGCATGGGCCTGGTGCTCCACTAACCTTGGGACTGGCAGCTTCCAGCTGGAAGTTCCCTGGGTGCAGCAGCCCTGTGCCCGCCGGCAAAGGGCTCAACAATTCATGGTTCTGGGCCTGTGTGTGCAGGAGCACCACGCACGAGCCACCAGGGGTTTCGGAAAAAATCAAACAACTCCACCTTGGTTTTCCCAGCAGAAAGTTTTCATTTTTCTGCTTCCTGGAAAGCTGCGCAGACAACTCACAGAAGGTAAAAAGTGCTCCACAGACAGAAAATAGCTGTGTTAATCTTATCTCTGAAAATAAAAAGTCATTTATTTCCCAGGTAAGCACTGTAAGAGGATTTCTGCAGCCACAAATTGCGACTGGCAAAACGCAAAGTCTTTCATATTCACAGTCTGTGGTATCCCAGAAAGTTATTTAGCATCCCTTTGAAATAAGTAAATAATGCAATCTGTTTATAAAGCCCTTGCACCTTGGTTCAGCTCTCAATTTAGGATGTAGTCCATCGCAGTGAATCATGGACTTTGCTTATCCTGAGAAAACAGGATAACCAGGACAGTCTGCCAAAGGGGTGCCACAGACTGTGGAAGCCAAATGTGCTGGAAGAAGTAGCAGGAAAATTGCCCATGTACCTCCAGATTTGTGTTCATGGCTACTAAGGTTTGCTTTTTTTAACTCCCCACTGAGAGCATGAAGTAGTGGAATCAAGGATAAAAAAAATACAGAGGAAAAAATCTAACACCATCTACAGTAACTGTGAAGAATAGCTGGAAAAACACATAGCTCAAGGTCACCTTGCCAGGGTCCCGAGTGCACCAGCAGGCTGTGCAGCCTCTTCCCACCCACTCTCCTGGGAGTTACCTGTCCATGTTCAGGGTCAGCTCTAGCCCAGGTTCAGACTGCCAGGAAACAGCTTGGTTGAGACACAGGCCTGGGATGAGCCTTCCGGGCGGCTGGGTGGGAGCTGCACTTCAGCTCCAGCTCTTGGCCAGGCCAGACCTGCTGCTGCTGCCCGTGCCCAGCCTCGTGTCTGCCCACGGTGGGACCTGACAGGGCTCTGACAGCCCCTGCTTTTCCCACGCCCCTTGCCAGGTACCTGAGCTGCCTGCCCCTGCCTGCCTCGCTGTCACCCTGGGTCCCAGCTCATCCCCGTGCTGGGCAGGCCACTCCTGCTGCTCCACAATAGCCTGAAAGCATCCAGCTGTGAAAAGCAAAAGTATTTAATTTTGAGCCGTCATTTATTATCTTCGTGCTTAAAAAAAAAAAAAATTTGAAAGAAAACTAATCTGTGCTCAATCCAATGAGAGTAAGAAAAACAGAGGGTTCTACCTGTCCAGCGTACACTGAATTATCCTAACTACCTAAATAAAATGAGACTCTTAGAGGAGGGATTGAACCTCAAGGATATCCCTTTCAGCAGCAAGAAAAGCCCAGCGTGGGTAGTATTGCTTGAGAAACTAAGTGGAAAAAAAAGCAAATGCATGCCAATTCACAGACCAAGACAAATTTCATAAAAACAAGCAAATAAGTAGTTAATAATTAGGACAAAAACTTGCACTTGCAAAAGTCTCCAACTCTGACTGCTTGCCTTTCAGAAAGTGTGATAAAGAGGCATTTACTGAAACAAATCCCTTTCTTTCCACCCACATCTCCTGACAATTCTTTCTGTGACAATAAATAAGACAGGTCTATCACTCACCCCATTTTTGAATTCCCAATTTTCTATTACGGCAAGGAAAATATTTCTCATATACCTGAAAGGAATAAAATTAAGGCCCATATTCTTTGCAGGTGGCTGACACAACTTTGTTGAAATCAGCAATTGTCAAATTATCCTACACTTCTACTGATGGTACAAGCAGCATGTTGCAATCCATACAAAAAAAGAAAAAAGAGAAAAAGATACAGGATAACTTGATCTGGAGCTTTAGCATGACATTATCTGAGCATTTATTCTTTTTCATACACATCTAATTTATCATTTGATACAGTCTGACTAGATGATTGCAAGTCGGAGTCATGCTCCTTACATCTTTTTTTCATTGCCAGGTCTGTTGCACATAATAAAGGGTTTCAAGCTTTCCAAATATAGGAGTTAACTTACAGAGTAGTTCACATTTAACTAGTGCAGACTTTGTGTGGTCCTTGGAAGTTGCATGGGGCTAGCTACATGATAACTACCATCGTCATCCTCACAACTAACCTGAAATAAAACTGCATAATCTTCAGCCATTGTTCTTCCGCTTGCACTACAGTGTAGATCTGTTATTTTTTTTAAATTATTTTGACTGGTACTCAAGCCATTGGGAACCACTTGCACTTACGTGAGTGGCAGGACACCCAGCCCAGTTCACAGGAACGTCAGCATAACTGGGTAGATGTACAACCCTGTGTGTTAAAGATGTATGTCCAATATTATGGCATAAAACTGCAAAAGGCAACTGCTGCGTTCTGCTGTGAAGAACAAAAAGCATCTGTATAGCTCTAAGTCAGTGTGGATTCACAGACAACTGGAACCTATTTAATGGAACAAATTATTAAGCTTTATAAGCAGAATCCTTTTGTTAGCACTACACTGCATATACACATACACAAATCTGATGCAATTAGTAAATGCCAGCCTACCTGATGACTGAATAAAGGCAACTCCTTTAATAAACATACTCCTTTAACAAATTGATAAGTGTCAGCAAAAGGCGAGGGTGGATGCACTCCAACACAGAGGCACCACGTTCCTGAGGAGTGCACCAAGTTACCTTCTGACAGTGGAGTTTCTCATGGCAGCCATACACCGTTTCTCTAGCAACATCTGCACAAACATGGGCATTAGTAACTCCGAAGTACCAGCAGCATTAAGCTGGCAGAAGGACCAGCTAACTAGATCAAATATGCCTTAAATGGTAGCCAGAAAAGGAATAGAAATGAAAAAAGAAATATATTTTAAAGGGTCAGTGATTCTATGAAAGAAATTTATTCAGAGACCGTCTTTTCATGTTTTGTGACATGAAAAACATATCATTCAATGAATACCACTGCACTTGAACACTGACTGGAGAGATGCCAGTGACACCACAGAAGGACTGTCCTTTCCTCCTCTGCTGAAACACTGTTTGCCCTACACAATATCTAAAAAGTCTTTACAAAATGGCTTTTTACCTCTGGCTAAGCAAACGTATCAGGGACTACGTCCTTCATGTCCCTTACATGAGGGAATTACACATTACTACGATTCAGAACTAAGCTGTTCCATCCTTGGGAAACATCTGTTGTATTGTAGAAGCATTCCTTAGTCTTTCCTGCATCTATTTTACACAAATTGAAAACCAATCAAGAGCAGCAATCTCTGCAAATCTCCAAAGAATTAAGAGGCAGCCTTAGCCATACTCTCAGTGGCCTGAAAAACAGCCTGTTCTCTTTGTTTGTTCATACCAGATGCATTCCAGTTGTATAGCTGTCCCCATGCTATGTACCAGGATGTGAATTCTGACATCCTCTGTCACCCAGCCTGCACATTAAGGTTTTTTTAGCACGGGAACATGGACACACAGGTGTGGGAGGAGAAAGCAAAGGGACAGTATGCACATACAGGATGAAGTCAGGACCTAGCCGTGAAAGAGAGGGAAAATGTTGCTGGGGTCCTGCAATTTAGAGGGCTCCCTTCTATCTTGCTATTCCTCAACTTTAGAAGAAGGGAGAAACATTTATTTGTTTTTAGTGATGCGCATACAAAAATAAATCACTCGCAGAAATAAATCTTTAAATTCCAGGATCAGTTATGTGCTTGATCAGCCAAATTTCCAATCCCACTTAGGATGTGAACACTGTGGTACTCTATCTGTAGAAACAGACCAACAAGCCACATAATAAAAGCTTTCAACCCATGATCACAGCCAGCGTGAGGTACATGCCATGAACTTCAGATCAAGATCCAGGTGCAGGAGAAGGAAACATTCTGTTCTCCTACCAGCAGAAGTGTACTCTCCATACTGTAGAATTCTCTCACTTCCTTTGTATTCCTGCCCCAGGCAGATGTAAAAATAAACTGCTATGTCTCTTCTTTCACCATACAATGGAATGTGTTCACCCCGAGCAATTTAAAAATGGGTGGTCTCCAAAAGTGAAACAAAGTATTTTTATTGTGTGGTTCCTGCCCCAAAATGCTTCCCCCTTTGAAGAAAACTTTTGCATCAAATTGCTTTTAGGGCAAATATTGACAGGTATTTGCAAGCCAATTTTCAGCCTTGTCACTACCATGGCCAGGTTGTTTTGGCAGTAAAGTCTAATGGAAATTAAAAGCAAACAAGCCAAATGTGTAGCCATTCTACCCCGGAATAAGGCTTTGTTTGAAATGAGGTGGAGGGAGGAGCTGGCAATAAAGCAGTTTAAATCAAATTCTGCTGTTGGTGTATTATTTTGAGTTTAACCAACCAATCCAAACAGATTGCAAAGAGCTCAAAAAGCATTTAAAAAGTAGGAGCAAAAATCAAATTAGTGCTTAGCCAAGTGAAACTGGGTGTTACAGACGGATGCTGCTTAAGAATGTGTGTCCATTTATCCACCTTGCCTGGCCATCCCCAGCGTGTTCTTACGTAACACACGCAGCTAGGGGCAGTACTGCCAGCCAGACTGGAAAGGTTTAGTGGTGGCAGTATTTTGCCTGTCAGGTTAGAGCTCATATGCAGTCTGGCATCAGGTGTTTCGACCTTCAGTTCTTCAAAAAAAATCCCAAACAAACCCTGTCCAAATTCCCAAATGCCAACAGTTATTTTACATCTCAGAGTTCCCAGAATATGGTATTGACAGTGTTCATTACCAACACTTGCATGGACCAGATTTTCCTAGTCCTTTCCTTTCATTTACAATTCTTCCTTCAAGACTGAGCTGTAAATGTAAAAATGCTTCAGCATGTTCTGCGGAGCTCACCACTCTGTTTAGTGTTCTTTATTACTTAAAACACACACAGGTTATGATCTTTCTGATAATTTTTTCAGAGTATTTACAATTCCCTTTGGGTATTTCAGAAAATCCACCCACAACATGCAGATTGCCTACTTAACAATTTTACACCTGCTTTTTGTTTTCTACCAATTTCATACTCTTAACAGAGAGGGTAACATGCTGTCAATTTATCATGCACATTCATCTGGTTTTTGTTTTGTTTTGGTGGGTTTTTTGTTTGGATTTTTAAAATCTAAAGCAAGATACTAATCCACAGAACCCAAAATAATTAAGTGAAAGAAAAAAGGTCAGCAGTAGATTCAGACATTCAAAATACTTGTCTCCATAAACAAAATCTCACAATGGGACGCTCAGAAAACTGGTTGTGCTAAATACCCTCTGGGAGATAAAATAAAACCAGAACAGCTTTTCCACCTTCCCATTCTTCCTCAGGACCACAGTTATGCAGCAGTCTGTTGCTATCTAAATAACCACTTGCTTTTGGACTCATTATCATATGTTTTCTGCTCCATCAGGAGAAAAAAAGACTGAGAAGGGAGAAATGTGTGTGTCTTTTACTCAGCAGGAATATCAGATCAAGTATCAAATTTATACGCTCCCATTTCCAGCCTCTGGCACTCCAACAAGGCAAAATCTAACAAATCGTGTGTGTGTTTCCTGATTATAAGCAGCTCAAAGCCAACCATCACTGCCTATTCTACTGGGATGAGCTGAAGGAAGGGCTAGTGAGATTCTAGACACAATAATTGGTCGTATCTGAAATCTAGGGCTAAGACTGAAATTCATTCCCTTTCCTAAAAAGTACAGACAAAACTGAAGTATAGATAAATAGAACAAATGCAAAAGTAAAAATATGTTTCTTGGTCTGAAGAGGTTAGCTGGCAGCATTAATCTAATTAGCAGGGAGAAAAGGGAAAAAAACCCCAAACAACAAACCAGTAGAACACTATGATGAGAACATAAATGTTACATTGAGGCCTACTTCAGTAGCTGAGAACTAGCAATTTTGCTAAAGAGGAAATCTTTTTTCCCCCCAAGATTTTAATTGAGCATGGGCAGAGCACCAGCAAAAAATGTAAACACCAGATCTTAATTTTAAATGAATGCAATTTACAGTCTTCAGCTTTTATTCTTCTTCATCTAGAATGAAAAGACTAGGTAATATGAACATCCAAAAGAACACAGAATAGATGTGTTTGTGTTTATTCTACTGCTAACTGTCCAACACTTGTATGTCATACAAATATATTTGTGTACAGACATGCACAACATTAGAAAACCTCAGATTTGTTATCAGCTTTCAAATTCAAAGAAAATAATTCCAAAACTGAATTGAACTGATTCTACTTAATATTTTTTAAAGTTCTTAGTCAGGCTAATTCCTTTGCCTTTCAAATACATACTTTCAATCACTGTATATTGGCTAAATGGGCTATTCCATGCTTAGGAGGCTGACAGCAAATCGAAACTGCTTTCTTAAAGCTTCAGCTTTTCAGGGATACCATGAGTTTGCTACAACCATTTCTTAAAAGTTCTGTTAATAACCACGTAACAAACAAAAAGAAATCCTAATTAATTTTAATAACAGTGACCAGCTGCAGAGGCTCAGTCACAGTAAATTAAGATCTGTGCATTGCAGTGTAGAAGGGACTTGTGGTTTATGCAATGTACCTGAGAATGCAAACACTTTGGTGGTATTTTAGTAGCACAAGTATCTTTTTTTTCCCCCACTGGCATAATTTTACTTTAAAATTGCTACTATCTAAGCAACTACAAATAAACCCCCGCTGTCTAGCAAGGAGATTAAAGACAGTAGGTCAGAATCTAATTTCAAATGAGATTTAGATTTCTATTATTTGTAAAAAGAATTAAACATTCAGTGATGACAGTATTTTAAGTTCTGGAAAGTGTCACCAACTTGTAGCAGTAGCAACCTAGAGTCATAATTTATTTTGCCTTTGCAAAGACAGCACACTTCAATTGATCTTAGGCCCAAAATCAGGTTAGAGACTGACTACTACAAAGAGTTTTGTGAGAAAAGAGTATAATTTGTTAAAAATCTTTTCAGAGAAACTTTCTTTTTCAAGGACATCCTGTTGCAGAATATGTCTCAGTCTTGACTAGAGTTTGTTATTACAGCAGAATGGCCTCAACAGCCCCAAACAATGCTATTATCCCAGGTCATCTCATTAGTATTCATTTGTGCAAGGCTGGAATATTCACTGGCACATGGCTTGCAGTGCCCCATATTCAACATTTAAAAATCAAAAAAAGGAAATATCTCAATTCCTTTAAATTGACCCTTAGCATATGGACCATTTTTTCCCCCCTTTTTTCTTTTTCTGATGTTCAGGGATGCAAGAAAAGAGATAGATTGGCTACTATGGTGTGGTATGGGTGTGGTAACATCCAGTTTAAACATAAACAAGCTTGCCAGAAGAGAACTTTGTGTGTTTGTCGGTAGAGCAGCTGCTAGAAAGCAGCTGAAGTAGTGACCCCTGGCAGTAAAAGAGACCACGAAGAGGAAAAGAGAACAATGAAGAAAGGGAAAGGAACCAGATAGATGGAAGGATGCAAATGCAGCTAAACAAGGTCTGACCGAAAGAAATGAAATCAGCAGATGAGAAGAAAATGTGGTGAGAACAACACACGGCAAAAAGACTGGTGTTAAGCAAAAGCAGACAACAGCAGTAAAATAGCATAGTCACACACTGGGAATCAGTCACGGTAAAAAGGAAGACCACTGGGTTGGAGAAATGACCCAGAGCAAAAGAAAAGCACAGTCCGTGTTACAGGTTCTGTTTACATCAGGAGGATTTTTTAAACTGCTTTAATGAAAAGCAGGAATGCCAGGCAAGGGGGTGATGGTGTGTGGAATTTTTAAAAAAACCACCAGGCAGGTTAAAACACAAAAAGTCTTGAACATTTATTTATGCAGCACCCTATTCCACTAATACCAGGGACCCGGCAAAAGATCAGATTGCACGTCTTGACTGCCAAAGTGGTTTAATTTGAGATAGTAACAACAAGGTAACAAACTCTGACTTTCCTCCTCAGAAAGAAATCATGGCAACCAGTGATCCTATTGTGCTTTGTTGTTGCATAATTGTTAAAGAAATGCTTTCCGATGCCCTGTGAGAGGGGGTACTATCTCGAAAGCTCAAAGGGATTGTTCATTTGATCACTAAGCACAGTGTTATTCCAACCACTCATGCACGCAGAGAATGCCTCTATTCTTATGTTCCCCTGAGACTTGAGATCATCTGAGATATGTCGGCTATCACATATAAAGGCCGAGGTAGAACTGCTGGCAGGACATTTTAAGTGAAGCATTTTCACAGACCTGGAATTTCTCTTCTGCGCTATCGGACGACACTTGAACTCGCCGACCACTGGGCTAGTTTAAAAGGTGTTAGCATACAAGCAATTTTTACTTAAGGGTTCCAAGCTTGAGACCTTGAGTGCTGAATGGTGAAACAGTTTTAAGAATAACAAAACAGATACAGATGTATTTCTAATCCGAGATCCATCTGTCTCTCCCCAAAGCCACAGGCAGAAACCTGTAAGTACATTTGATCCAAGGTTCTTAGCACAAGCAGATACTAACACGTAAGGAAAAAAAGCCTTAAACAACCCTCCCTAAGAAACCACACTCCAAAACACAAGGAAAACCCCTACACTCAAACCCAAACTCGAAGCTAAAAAGTTGCACGCAAAGATAACATCATTAGCAAAGAATAAGGTTACTTCATTCTGCCCTGTTCTACCATCTTCCATATAAGATTCATTTCTTACCTCTTAAAATTAGTTTTATAGTATTCCATTCAAACCACATCCTTGTGATGCACTTCAATGATTTTTGAAGTGTTTTGTTGAAAACATGAAGTCGTTTACCAGTAATCTCAAAAATGAGATGCCCAGCCTCTTACCCACAGATCTGTTAATAAAAAAAACCAAACAACACAACAAACCACCTCTGATTCATGTCACTTTAGCACAAGCAGCATATAGGCAAGGACTCCAATTGGGACTAGGTGCTAAAATCTACAGAAAATTATACATTTTCCAACTTACACTTCAGAGAGACAAGGAAACTGCCTATGCATCTCCACTGTGTGCACATTCTTCTTCTCTCAATTAACGCACAAACCAGCCTAGGAATTGAATAGATGAATGTACAGGGCATGAAAGGACGTAAATTTGACGCTTTATCAAATTCTTCCCTCTAATCCAAGTTATAATTTTATTTTTCTCTCTGTGGAAAACACAGCTTACTAGAATGATTCCTTCTTTTTGTGTATAAATAATATCCTTAAAATAAATGCACTATTTTAACCACAACACTTTAAGGAGATCTGAAATATTATAAAACCCTATACTTAATGCAAATTAACTGCAATTTTCAGAAAGCTGTGACCTCATTAGAAATTCTACAAAGAAATACTAGGATATTTCACTCAGATGAAAATGTCACTATTTGCAGAAATTTTTTTTTTACCATGATAGTTTTTTTTAAAGACAGTAAAACTTTCCAACATTCTGACTGAGAACCTCCAGATCCACTTTCATTCTCTAATAGCAAATAAAACATCTAAATAAAAATACCAAAAGTATCAAATACTTATATACATCCTCAACAAAAATAAATCTGCTAAATTAAAGGGGGTATATTTTTATTTAAATCAGACTATTTTAATTATGAATCTTGCCTTTAAGAAATGAAAGTCTTTATGTTGCAGTGTTGCATCACAATTATGACAACATGAACAGCCTAATAGACATGGAGGAGAAAATGCTCTAATTCTAAATAGTTCCCTATGTCAAACTAGCTTATATTCAGACTTTTCCCACAGTTCCTTCCTGATTGAGAACACAATTATGATACTCCGAAAAAACCTAAGGAGTTGATTAGAAAAGTCAGGTATTTGAATAGGCCAGTAGTGGTTGGGTGTCACAATGACTAGCCAAAGCAGTGTGTGATTTTAAATTACGTGCTGATTTCAAGACATTCACTTCTGTTTTCCTGAGGCAACAACTCCACAGGATTTCTTTTTCTTTTCTTTTTTTTTTTATTGGACTCTCAAAATTAATTTGAAAGAACATTTCAGTCTCAGAAATCCCCTAATAGGTACCTTAAATTTAGGTAGAGCTAAAAAGGTCCTTTTACATGAGAACTAAGGAAGTACAGTAGAAAATGCCTCATATTTTCACTGCAGGAGGTACTTATAATCAGCACATATGTTAAACAAAAAAACTCCCATGGTGTGGCAAAACTAACTCAGAAACTAGAAAGACATTTGTCCCCCCTTACAATTATTTAGAATTGAACAAAATACTGCAAGTCAATATAAAGAGACTATTGGGGTGAAGAGAGGAATAATTTAAGTGCTTGCCTTCAGGCAGCAGCCACTAGCAGAGCTCTACTGCTGCAGGTAAGGCACTGCAGCTGTAACTCTGTCAAGAGCAGAAGCAGCATTTAGAGAGGGTGCTAATGAAGCACGTGCCCACACAGACTGATTGTGCTGTTGTGATTCCGCCACTGTGTTTACCCAGGTAGAACAGGTTTTGTCGTGAAATTGCGGTTCATCTGCAAAAACTATCCTTGTCCTACAGTTAAAGGGCAAAATACTGCTTGGTGTAAAAGCAGTCTGAGTGGCAGGGAAAGAGCTACTCTCAGAAATGGAAATTGGCTGTAACACAGCAGCCTTCTGATGGCCTCATGTTTATAGATCGATAGTTTTAGTGAGGTCCTAGTCCTCAACTGGGTGCTTCTGCAGCATGAATAGTGACTGAAATCATGCTAAAAGTGAGTCTGCGTTTTTGGTTATGGTACTTCAGTAACAGAGGAAAAAAACTCCTGTGCACCATGAAAATAATGAGAGCAGCTGAAAAGGAAAAAGAAAAATCCCAAGCATGCATGCATTTAGAGGACTCCACTCTGGGCTTCTCACTTTCAGAAAAATCCTCAGTTGGGTTCAATCTCACTGATCACTCCAATCCGCATCCTGAAAATAGGCCACTAAATACAAATTACTGCAATCAGGTGAGCACTGATTTTAAAATAGATGCCATATTTATTGTTGCTGGCATATGGAAACAGAGGTCACACCTCTGCTGAAGCCTGGGGGTTTTATCATGGAAGAAAAAGTGACAAATGGTTATTTAGCCCAATCTTCTGCTTCTCACTAGCCCAGATCCACCAAAACATCTAGGTCAAAATCTCCGTAGTGTTACAAGGTGTTAGAGTATGTTCCTAATTCTGCTGAAATCTAGTGAAGTTTCTCTATTAATTTTCATTTACTATTCTTCCTCTGTAGGCTGTGGAGCTCGTGATGATGTTGGCCAGCCACTGATCCCTCACAGCAAGGGTGGAAAAATTTGGTGGAAAAAGAAGAAGAAAGCTTTCATTTTTCAGGGGTCTTAACAGTTTGTGGTTTGGGGTTTTGTTTCAGCACAGATTTTGAAACATTTGCTTTCAGATCTTTAGATTGGAATTATAAACAGAAATTTTGGCAAATAAATAAAAATAAATAAACTTTCAGAATTTATATTTAATGCTGACTAGGGCACTCAGACTGAAATTAGGCTTGTTGTATAACTGGTCTCCACACATCTATTGTCTATTTTGTAAGAGATTTCCTATGTTGACAAACGCAGAAGGAACATGATACTACAGCAATAAAATCTGGAGACCAAACAAGAGGGTCTTGTGGTCATTTTAAGGATAGTCAGGTTATACACAAGACTGAACATGACACAAAAAAAGGACAGCCTGAAAGTGAGTAAAAGCTAACAGAATAATGCTACTGCCTGCTTACCCTAACAAAAATGAAATGAAGGTGAAGCAAAAGGTGGCAAAAATATCTGTACGTCTACAGCTAACCCTGCCCAAAAGGCTTTGCAAAGCATTCAGTTCACTCACGGCAATAAATGTCAAAACTGCAATTAACACTTGGCCCATCCATTCCAGAATAAAATTAACTATTTCTCCTGTTTGACTTTGGGCTGCAAGACATCTGCAGACCAGAAAATGGAAATATCTTTTTGCCTGAAGTTGCTTCAGTGGCATGCTTGATGCCTGGTGGCTGAGCTGACAACTTCACGTACCACAGATCAGCATCTTCCTTTGTAGGAACTCAGGCATAACCATAACCTTGGTAGGAACTCAGGCATAACCACAGCATGGCTCTCTTGAAATAAGCAGAGTAGCTGTGCTGAAGAAGCAGGTGCTCCCATTGAGGTAAAGAGAGTCACCACATCCTGATAAACATTCAGGGAAGCAGGCTTATTTCAAGGAAGGAATAGTTTGTCAAATGTCAAGTATTTATTTTAGAAGCATCAATATTTTCATTTTGTCTCCATCAAGTCCAATGAAATGAAGTCTATTTATTGTAACATAACATGGTGGATTAGTTAAGTGTCCAAAACCTATCACTTTTGTTTCAAGAGCCTATTCAATCATTTTTCCACAAGCAAAGGTTACAAGAAAATCATATTACAGATCTTTCAGAACAGAAATGAGAACTCTTGTGAATTTCTTTTATCTGTAGACAGTTGCTCTTGAAATCACTTGAGATCAACAGATTTAGAATTTTTTTTGCATAGTCCATGCATGTGTTTGTTTAAACAACTGAATTTAGTCTTTAAAATGCTTATTTCTACTGCAGTCCTCCAGCAGAGATTAATATGATGCACAGCAGAAATTTCAAGATGCTGCAGCAAGAAGGACCAAAAAGGAAAAATAAACTTCACAATGGATGACAGCTACTAGAAATGACTCAAACTAATTCAAAGGCACTGTTTTGATGAAGATACTTTGTATCTAGTATTAAAATGGTTCCTTCTAATTAAGTATGACTATTAAAAGGACTAGAGAAGGCCAAGCTTTTCATTGGCAACAGGGAAGGGAAGCACAGGGAAGGCTCTAGAGAGGGAGCCTGCTCTGAACAGCACTGGAAATAAAGAGCAGCATTATCATGGCTGTTCTCTGCTCCTCGCAAGGCTTGTGAGCGACTGCAGTCTTGTCGCCACCAGGATGTTTCTGTACAAGTACCAGTGTGTGCACACCAGTAAATACTAGTCCTTTTCACTTCTATTTTCCTCATCAAAAATGGATTATCTTAGATGTGAATTTCTGCTCTGTTCCTCCTTGTCAGCACTTAAAGGGACACTGTCCCACTGCTGAAACTGAGCTATTGCACAAGTGCTGCCAAGCTATGTATTTGAAGGAGTTAAGCCAAAACACAGTCAGCCTTCTTGAGCAAATGCGTAACAGAAAGCCACAGCTTCAAGTGCGGGTTGGATTTCCTGCCTGACATGGTAGTGGAGCCCTGGAGTTTCAGAGAGCTCCAGGGTAGAGAGATGGGAGTGCCAAGGGGAAGCTGAGAGATGCCAAGTCCTGCAAATTTTCATTCACTCATTCGAATGCTGTGCATTCCTTCCTGCTTTCACTCTCCACCACCATCAGATTAATTTTCAATCTTGTGGACACAGTTGCCAATGCCATATATGAGTCTGAAACACAATTTAAATTAATCCAGCATAGAAATAAAAATATTTTTGTCAGAGTCCCCACCAAAACAACTTGCATGGGATGTTTGCAATAGCTGACATTCTCTGCTTTCATGGTGGGCTTATTGCTGCTTGGCTCTACCTTCAGACTACACCCATCACACACCTGCAGAACTGCGGCAGGACAAGAGGATGGAGCTGCAGTGGCTCTCTCTGCCCTTCCATACTCTTTGGGCATCAACCCAAACACAAGAAAATCCACAGGTTTTTCCACACTCCAAGCCAACCCTTTAATGTTGGAAGAACAAGTCGAATTTTTGATTTTTAAGTTCAGTTAACTATCTTTATAGTTTTGCCAATAGAGCTAATAGTCAATAGAGCTAATTACAGTACTGTGAGGGAACAAGACTTAAAGGGGCGTGTGAGTGGATAGTACCATTAAGACGTTCAACCCAGAATTTCATAGGCCCATCAGATCCTGACAAGGAATTAGAATGTCATCCATTCAACAGCACACTGGATGGGAAGCACCAACTTAGCACGGACCTACTGTATTTATGAGGGCAAGATGTTTACCTCTGTATCCCCTTTCTCCCCCTGGTTTTTATCTTCTGCATTCAGACAAGAAAATATCTGGGTTTGGATTTCTCTTTCATGATGTGTGCTATGGGCAGCTTAATGGAGCCCAGACACACAACCAGAAGTAACTATGGGGTCCAGACCTGTGGCAAAGTGTGTCTTTCTAACCAGGGTAACTGGCTGCTTAAAGCCAGAGTAGAATCCATTGTTTCTACACAACTTTTGCAACAGGACATTATTCTGGCACAAATTGGGTATTACGGCTTTTATCCAGGAATTACATAATGAAATTCCATAGTATTAT
This sequence comes from Atrichornis clamosus, assembly GCA_013400975.1. Classification (NCBI taxonomy): domain Eukaryota; kingdom Metazoa; phylum Chordata; class Aves; order Passeriformes; family Menuridae; genus Atrichornis; species Atrichornis clamosus. The sequence continues at coordinate 127,531 of WBMZ01013223.1, read as the reverse complement.
GCAGGAAGCCAAAGTTGATGGCTTTCGTATTATTTATTTTCTTAAAGACACAGAAATATTATCAACCTCAGCTGCTGTTTTCATATTCTCCTAATATATGACACAAAAACTCATTCTAGTTCTCGTCTAGCCACAGTATTTAAGAGTCATGTTGTAATTAAACTTTAATGACAACATCTGTTTCAGCTAACCCGACAGAAGAGTGCTTGGCCCACAGAGAACTATTCTGCTTCTTGTTTCACTCAAACCAGAACTGAGTGGTTATTCAGCCTCAACAAAATTGGAAATGGGACAACAGCAACATTTCAGCTCCTTTCCCCAAAATAAGGATCTTTCAGAAGCACATAAAACCCTGCCGTAACCCAACTGGATGGTACATAAGAATCAGTGACAGAGAACACTGAGGACTTCTGTGCACACAGCTCCGTTGGGCTGCAGTCTGCTCACAGGACAAAGGTGACAAAAAGCACTGGGAAAGGAGTAACTTGTTTTCATGGCTAGCAATTTAGCCGAAGGCCTCATATCACTGCCCAGCAACATTTGACATTAGACCACCCTTAGCCATCCTCACTTTTACAGTCGGCTACAATGCCTGTTCTGGATAACAATAGGATGGTAAATGCCTATTGTGCTTCCCCCCATCTTTCATACAGACTCACTCTCACTGAATAAACAAGGGGGAAAAAAGATCACCAGATCCTGTACACTGTATAGCAAGCATTAAAATAATGAATAAGTCATTTACTGTTAATGTTCTGATTAATTACAGTGAGCACAGCCCACCACGGCTAAAAATGCAGCAGGCGTCACTGTCTCAGCTCCATGTCTATGCTAATGATCCTCATAACAAATCCAGTCCCTATGATATTACAAAATCCCAAACCTCTGTTATGCATGTTGCTTGCCTGTGATACACACAAGAAAAAGAAAAGAAAAATCGTACCGAGTTAGAGTTGCTAAAATTTCCTTAAGTGCTTATGCTCTAATTTTGAGGCAAACATCAGTGCCATGCTAAAAGTAATCTTAAAGGTTTAGATGATGCTACCAGAGAATACTACATTAATCAATTAATGGCATATTAACTAATTAGATGTCCAAGAGCTGCCATTACTGTTTAAAGCATCAGATTGCTGCCAGAAAAAAAAAAGTTTGAATGCTACTGTTAAATCAAGAAACTCTATAAAAATGTGCAATAACCAAACCAACCACAGAACTAATACAGAAGTTGCAAATATCTATACTTTATAAAAAGCTTCAAACTTTAAAATAACAAAAAAATCCCACCAGTTGACCAGCTGCTGCCTCTGAACTCCTAGAGGTCTGTCCACCACAGCAGTTCTCTAGTCTTCAGCTTGTCCATATGTAAACTACACATAGTTTGCCAAAAAACACTTTATGATACATAAGATACACAAGTTTCAGCCATTTCCCTGAAAAAAAAAAAATATCTGTAGGTGGATATAAAAAACACACCAAAAAGAGAAAGCTGTGAGCCATACTGCTGACATCCAACAACTGTACAAAAGATAGTGAGCGGGTTTTTTTATTAAAATGTAAATCTATTCTTTCCATTTCAGAGAGCTCATTCAGGCTTGCTATTGTAATTTTGATAAACCAGTCATCTCTGGATGTAAACAGACAGGTCAAGTCTTGGAATAAACTGAGAAAAGGAAAGAAATGGTAAAGGAAAGTGGAAATATGTGGATGGCTAGAAAACCAGAATCATTACTTAGCTTATAATGAAAAACAACAGGACACTAAATTCCCCCATTTGTCTCTCAGGCAAGAGGAAATGACTGCACCATGGTAATAATACCTATTTTAGGACCATTTTTTGTCTCATCAGATTGATTTTTTCTTGTGTAAGCTTGCCATTACTTTGCATTAAAGTCATAACTTGTGTTCCACAATTGATTGTGTTTACAACGAAAGAAGCTTCCCAGTAAGGTCACTGAACTGCAGTAACCCTCAGCTTTTAGCCAGCTCTTGACAGGACTGTATCACCTCCTGATAAAGGCATTGTGCCTTCCAGCTCCTCCCTTCACATTCTGCCCTCTCCCTTTTTTAGACAAGAATCAAAAAGCAAAAAATAGATACAAGAAAAGAGTGAAAACCATACAGATGTAACACACGATCATATATATTCCCACCTCGTAAGTATATTCTGTGAGACCAGAATACACATTCTCTTATTTTCTAAGATAAACTTTATTACCATCATTAAATCCTCAGCTGAACAACAACAACAAAACAAAACCAAAACTGGCATTCAATACACAGCATCCAAAACCTCCTAGGTTTGGATGCAGCGGAACACCATGTTAAGGCAGACCACCAGTGAGCGTGACTACATCTGTTAAACCACTACAGACACATGTCTCATGGAGAGAGAAGCTCTGCAACCTGCGTGGGTTTACACAACTCCCCACAGGACATTCTGCGTAGGACACAGCAGCAGGCACCAGCATAAGCAAGATTCGGGGTGAGTCAGGGTCGCCGTGGAATTGTGCTGAACGTACAATTTTTTCTTGCTGTATCTCTGAGCTCTGCATACAAAAAGATACCTCAGGACATAGCCAGTACTGCAATTTGAAACAGCAGAATGTTGCATGGTGCTGAAAGAGCTCTACAATATGATCTTTCCTTTTAGAGGGAAAAAAAGGTATTTATTTTGCTTTTTTTTGTTAAAAACAACAACAGTGAAACAACAAAAAAACCAAACAAAACCTGCCACCAAAACTAAACAACAACAAAACCCCAACACCTCCCAGTACAGCTCCAGCCACACAGCACGGATCCCCGGAAAAGCTCAAAGCCAGAAGAAACATGGCCACATCCAGATACAATTTCAGACCTGATCTACTAGACAGAAAGGAAACCTTCCTCTTTGAGAAGATCAGGTCTTACTGTATCTTCCCAAAGGAGATGTTCTTTACAATCAGGGTGGTAAAACACTGGCACAGACTGCCCACAGATGTGGTGGATGCCCCATCCCTAGAAACATTCAAGGTGAGGTTGGAACAGGATTCTGAGCAACCTGATCTAGTTCAAGATGTCCCTACCCCTGGTGGGGGATTGGGACTAAATGACTTTCAAAGGTCCCTTCCAACTCAAACTATTCTATGATTCTATCATGAAAAGTTAGTACACTTTGACTTTCATTGACATCAGAAAGGAGACTATACTGTCAATATATAATAGTTCCCTCGTGGAAAAATCTTCCTTGCAATTTTATGCTAGTTCAACCCTACAAAAAAAAAAAAAAAAAAAAACAAACCAACAAAAAACCAGGAAGTATAAATAAAACTCTGCATTTGTCATTTTCCAGGTTAATGCGATATGGGGCTGCTCCAAAGAAAGGAGGGTCCAATCCTCCCAGTGGTCAGAATGACTGGCAGTTCCACCCCCCACTTCTGCCTGACAGTTTTAGATTAGCAATGGCTCTAATAAACTTCTGAAAATAATCTCTGGAAGTAAGGCTAAAAGTCACCTCCTGATCCATTTCCTTAAACACATAGCACCATAACCAGCAACTTTCTTCTCTCCCTTGGACTGAGATGTCATTCACAACCCTTTTCTGGCTACATACTGGTTGCAACAGAGACCATGTTGACTACGTGCAAGTTCAACAGAAGTTTGTGGCAAGCAAGACATTCTGGCTCTGCATCACAGATGCATATTCAGTATACATCAGACAACAGAACTCTGTTGGGTGCCACAAGAAAATCCTTTCAAAGGGCAAACAAAACTAACACTTGTCAATTCAGAATTTCATAGTTACAAATACCATCACTGTGATGTCTTTTCTCTCCCATACCCTTACCCTTCTGCTCCATTTCTCCACTCCATTCTTCTGTATAAAAATGTCATTGCCTTTGAGAATTAGCCCTCTGAAACACAAGACACACCTGACTTGTTTGTTTGTTTCATAAAGCAGCTGGTACAATGTGGCTTCATTGTTAGCAAGGTAAGTTCATCTATATGCCAGTATGAAAATAAATATTAAAGAGAAATGCAAAAAAGTCTTCTGGAATGGTAATTCCCAAATTCAACCCATATGGAGAAGAAGAACAGGAAAACCAAGGCATTCAAGTGTGCTCACAGGTGGCCTTTCATAGTAGTACATCAAATCTTGCTGGTATCTACAAATAATGCTACCAGGTCTACCAGAGTTGAAAGACATCCCTGTGCCTGCTTCCTTACCATCGTGATATTTTCAATCAATAATAATGTGTTTGCCTCCAAAACTGGACCCAACTGATAGGGACTGCAGAAACCACACTTACTCTGAAGGAAAGTATTTTTAAAAATCCCTGCTATATTCAAAGTGCACAGCTTCATCAGATGTGTTCTGTATAACAACCCTTAGCAACTGCATCTATTCCACGCTGCCCACAGCAGAAAGTTCCCTTATCCTGAAAAGTCATATTGTCACCTGGTTCACACCAACACTGACGCTGGAGAGTGGGGAGACAAGCGTACAGCAAGAGATTTCTGTCTCCTTTGCTGAAGAGCCTTGGACCTGGCAGTCCCGGCGCCCTGGTGGCTGCCAGGGACTGGCAGCTGCTGCCACCGGGTGGCTCAGCGAAGAGGGACAGCCGGCGCCGCCGGGGGACCCGGCTCCTCCCAGCGCCCGCTGCGCACCCCGCGCCAGAGCCGAGAAGGCGGGCGGCGCTCACGGGGTGCTGCCCCTCTTCTGCAGGGGGCTCGGTGACTGCATCAGGCTTCTCTGCTGCCTGTGCTAAGCCTTCTGTAGGGGGTGGCATTGTCCAGAGAAAGCTGGGGAAAGGGATCTCTGTGAAAAATAAATAAATCAGTCTCAGAAGACAGTGAAAAGGGAAGGCTGTGTTGCACCCGCTCAAAGAGACTGGAGGCTATTAAAAATTCTTCAGAAGAGGGATCCTAGAAAAAGCTGGAGCTATAAATTAACCAACCATTGGTGCATACTTGATGCTTGGTATAATTAGCATCACTGGGGAAAAAGAAAGAAGAAAGGAATGAGGGATAGCTTGAAATAGATCAAACCAGAGAGAGAATAACTGAGCAGGGTCTGTAATCATTTAAGTCACAGGAACAACAACTAACTCACCCAGGGAAAACTGTTTCAAGCTTATCCTTTATCCCCTATAAGATGTAATAGAGTATTCTAAAAAATTATCCAGAACTGCAGGGAAAGACATATACAGCAGTGTCATTCTCAAGACAGATAAAACTTGTATCTGCCAAAATACGTTCCCTGATTCTTACTGTGGTGGTTTCATGTGCACCTTCAGCCCACTTTGATTTCCCCACTTGACCAGGGAAAAAGAAGATTGCAGACTCCATCTGCACCATACTTCCTCTTTTTTCCTCCCCCATTTTGACCTAATCTTAAAAACAACAAAAAACCCCAGACTGTCATTTGCGAAGTGGTAGGAGGGTTGATATAAGATACTGTAGCCTGACTGGTTTTGGAGTTGGAAAGAAATTTTCCTCCTTATTGTGTTTAGTTATAAAAGGTTGATCATTGGCTTATCTTAGCTAACCAGTTCACACATTTGGAACATGAAAATATTTAGCAGTTAGTTAGTAAATCATTAAAGACCATGCAGTACACTGCATGTTGACCTTCTTCAATTAGTAAAAGAATTTGTAGTGAGGGTATGGATCACCGGATGGTGAGTTTAAGCCTAACAACAGTTAACTTCATGGTTAATTCCCATCTTTAAACTCCCAGACCCCACATGGACCACAGGCTTGTTGAACTACTGGGCTGGCTCACTGGTACTTGGGGCTAGTGATCAGAATATAGAGAAGGTTTAAAAGCCTGAGATTTTGCTGGTAGGAAGAATATAGAGAAGGTTTAAAAGCCTGAGATTTTGCTGGTAGGAAGAGGCAGATGGAGGTCTCTGGTTTGCTGTTTCCATCCTTCTCACAGAAAGAAAAGCAGAGGTCTGCACTGAAAGGACACAGTCTGAGATGCACATTACACGGTGCCATGGGGCTTCGTAACCAGTTATACTGGATCTACTGCAAATAACTGGTGGAACAAATGGAGAGGAAATGAGCTAACAGCCTCAGCACTGACTTAATAAAGTTGAAAGCTAGTTCTTAAGTCCACTTGTGGGTTCATCAGACACTGGTACTGTATGATAAGCGCTGGAAACATTCATACAATGAATTCAGGCTTATGTGCCAATCACACTTTATTATCTCACCGAGAAAAGATTATTTTAAACCAAACCAGTTTAAACTGTTTCCATGTAAAGTAAGCATTGTTTCCATATATAGTAAGAAAGACAAAATATCCATGCTCCATTCATTTTGTAGCTTGAATGAACAAAAATCCCTACTGTATTCAAAAATATTTCACTCATCCAAAAGTTTTCAAGCTAGTCAGCCTTAGTAGCATCCACATGACCAGGCTTGCCCTTACCTCTCCTGCATGAATGTTAGACTATTGCTTCTTTACTGGAGTTCTATCAGCATAATATCAACCTGAAGTTGCAATAAGAAGCTTTCCCTTATCAGGAAAAGGTTCTTCACCTAGCAGGTGGTTGGGCACTGGAACAGGCTCCCCAGAGAAGTGGTCACAGCACCAGCCTGACAGAGTTCAAGTGTCTGGAAAATACTCTTGGGCAGCTGCTGTGATTCTTGGGGTGTCCTATGCAGGGCCAGGAGCTGGACTCAAGTGTTCCTTCCAACTCATATTCTATGATTCTATGATTCCCCATCCCTTTTCCAAATCTTAATGCAGAAGAAAAGGTCAAATGTGGCTCTCAAATAAAAAAATAACATTACCAGCAAAACCTATATAGAAAGCAGGGAAGGGATTCATAGTAAAAAACCCAGGGGACCTCATTTAAAATCTAGGCCTCCAAGAATGCTCAAAGGTCATCTAATCTACCCTTTTGGCACAAGATTATTGCATTACATCAGTTTAGACAGTTACTTGTCTAACCTGTTTTTCAAGGCATGCAATGATGAATCTGCACACTTTCCAGATGATGTATCACAATGCTTTAGTATTTGTTTCAGTGTTTTCCTTCCTGACATTTAATCACATCTCTCTTTCTGCAGTTGCAAACATTCACTGCTATCGTATCCATTTTGGATGGAGAAAAGTTTATTTTCCCTTACTGCATAAATCCTTAATTTTATTGAACACTTGGATTCAATCTTTCATCTTGTCAGAGATGATTTGTTTTAGACTGTTAATCCCTCTTTGTTTTCTTCTTGGTCCTTTCCCCCATCTTTCCAGGTCTCTGTGGAACTCTACAGCCTGCACTCAAATGCTGTACACCAACATTAAGTGGATCACTAGGCCTTTGCGGGAATTCTCTTTGTACTAACACGTCAGATAACATTTTCCACCTGTCCTAGGAACTCACCAAATACTTCATTATCCTCTGAAGACTGTTGTGTTAGTCTGGCTGCTTTCGGACTCTCCTTAGCTGCTTCCTCCACCTTGGTTTCGGCATTCTGTAAAACAAACATTTATTGATATTAGTTTTTCTTTTATAGCTCTCAAACAGAAATTCTCTTCAAACTTCCTAATTACTTCTTAATTATATGAATACAGAATCATTAACACAGGTGGTTTTGGTATCTTTGCTATATATATGTGGGTCTGCAAAATATTGAGGAAAAATACTCTCAGAAAACCCAGATTTTTTTTTTGAGTATGTTTTAATCTGACTAGACCACATAAGATGGAAAGCTAGAAAAGACATCTAAACAAGAGAGAGAGGTCTTAAACTGTCACAGCCCTGTAAGTTTCCACCTTTCCTCCTCATATTTCATTTTATTTCTATTGACATATTCCATGTTGACTTATTGAACCAAGAGATCAGAAGATAGTACACAAATATTTCCCCTTACAGAGCAAAGGCAAGTGAACCAGACAGAGCTCGTGAGCAGCCAGCTTCAAGTCTTTAACCAATTCATGTACTTCACTGTTTAAAGCACAAGTACTTATCTATTTCTGAAAGAAATCTGCCAATTAGCTACCTGGTGTTAGACTGGGCCCAGAGAAAAATCAACAGCTTCAGCACTTAAATTGCCAGAAGTTAAAACATTTCATTGCCTAGCTAGAAAAGACTGAGGAAAACATAAGCTGTGATACACTGAGTTTTAAATATTTATATTACTACTAAAGAAAAAATAACTCATATTTTCAAAATGTTTTACTTTAGTACTCAAGAGAAATGTATACACAAGCTTACAGCAATGCAGATAGTAAACTGCATGAGCAGTCAGCTGTTGAGTGATGGATATGAAGTGACTGACACAATATTAAATATTACTGGAAAGAGTTGACTAAGAGCTGAGGAAGGAATAAAAGAGAAATGCAATATGCGTATGCTTTTCAAAGGATAGATATTGCTCTGTTCAAGTACATGCTCATTCAGAAGACTTTGTGTGATATTTTGAAGAAATACAATTCTAAAATTCTGACATATATTTGAAAATGCTCCTATACAATCTGTTCATGAAAATTACCATCTCTGCTCTCAGAAACAGCACATTTCCAAGTTTCTCTTATTTCCCCTTATTAATAATCATAAGGCACTTACTACAGCAGGGTAAGTCAATCCCAAAGAAGAAAATACTAAAAATTGTGTCATCATGGATGAGGCAAAATTAATATATATAGATAATCAAACCAAGTTCAGGGCTTTCGCAAAAGAAGGGGACAGCTGAACTTCTGATCAGAGCTATTGCTCTAGGTTTTGAAAAGACAGTGCTTGTTAGCTCCATCTTTAATTGTATTGCACTACGTTAAGTAAAGCTGGTAGTGCAGGAGGAAAAGGATTGCTGTTCCTCATGCTCTTGTTGCTCTTGGGAAATAGCTGAAAGTCGGTAACCTGCTGCAAGGCATCGGGAGCAGTATCAACAAAACATTATCCAGCAGATACTCAGCTGTGTCTATGAAACGAGTTGTCACTCCAAGCTCCTAATGTTTGCAGTCCCTTACTTTGAAAACACGGTTTTGGCAGTCTCAGGGAAGTTAGAAAGACAACCCTGAGACATTTTAGGTTGAGTTAAATCACTGGAAAGAACTACACAGCAGCTGTGCTGTCTGCTCCCTGCATAAGTTACAATGTTGGTGTTGACAGATGCCAGCTCCAAGATGTTGACAGTGAAGTTGTGTGATATAACAGCCTAAAACATGACAGTGTGTGGTTGGGTGTAATTCTGCTTGGCATACCTTCTTAACCAAAATGCAAACTTTAAAAATATTTATTTTCCTTTATTTTTTGCACAGAAGAATCTACACAACACATTATTGCTGGTATATATAATATTTATATTACCAAAATCAATACAAGACAAATCACTGCAAAAGAACAATCAGTGATCCAGATGCTCCAAACCAAGCTGTACTGCAAAACTGTCAAGACTTGGTCAGTTGCTTAATTCTTTTTCCTAGTGTCCTAAAAAATCTGAAGTGTTTCCATCCTTCCAATTAATGAAGAGAAAATATATTCCCTTACACTGCCTGAGCTGTGCCAGGAGGGATTCCATATCTACAGTTATAGTGTGCTTGTCACTGGTTATAAAATAAAGGCCCTTTGTACATAACAGAGTAAACATAATTCTACCTGGCTCATTCAGTTAGAGTACTCAATACAATTTCAGAAGTGATGGGGAAAATAGATTTATTTTACAGTATCAATTCCCAAGAGAGCAGATCATACCTGATTTTAGCATGAAATAAATATTATATAGGCCTAAGCTCCCAAAAAGCATCTCCCGAACAGCATCTCCTTATGTACTAAAATACCATAAAACACCTAAGTAGCAAGCCAGCATCTACTGCATCGTAACAGCTGTCCACAGACTAGAAATACTTCTATTATTTCATAAAGTAGTTATAAAATAAGATGTGTATATCTACTGTAACTCTATATATATGAATATGTACCCATACAACTGCTCTTGATTCAGAACTGATAAAAACTAGAATTGCATTCTAATCTGCCTCAGCTTTATATGATATTTTTGGCCCAGCTTTCCAGCCCAGCTTTCCACTGCAGCTGGTCCCTGCCGCCTTGTGACTCAGTTTACCTGTTTTCCCATTATCCACCATGTGAACACCACAGTCTCCATATTACACAACATTTTAAAACTTTAATAGGTAAATATACAAATAACCAGTAGCTATTGAAATATTTGCAACAAGTGAACAGCAATATAAAAACCGTTTTGATTATATATACACCCATTAGTGCAAGAAAAGGCTACTTGTATTTTGCTGCTATCAGTGCCTACTTAGATGATCTTCACCTGCATGGGAAATATGAAGAAATGCTGAGTTACAATGAACTGTGTTCTGCAGGCACTACAGAACCAGGCCAGGATAAAAAGTGCAGTGAGGCATATTACATTTACAGAAGCAGCTAAGTCCTCAAGAAAACACAGGCCTTGGAAATGGAAAGTTGTACTCTAGAATATTCATGCCAGCTTTTTAACTACCTTGCCATTTTTGCATACTAGTTAGGAAGGGCTTGTTTCTTTTCCTTTAACCACAGAGCTGTTACTCAACAACTTCATTTTCCAAATGATAAAACCACACAGAAAAGTTAAAACTTCTCATCAGAAATCAAATGATTATTCAAGAAGGGTTGTATCTCAATGAGAATTTTAAAAATTTGGCGTAAAGCATAGATTCGTATTATTTGTGCTCTCATTCCTACCTTTTACAATCTACTCCTTTTTCATATTATATACTTAGCTAGTATGCTTATCTCCATCCCAATGGCACAATTGGAAACAGCTAATATTTCCTTTATTTTCAGAAAAGTGCCACACGGACATCAAAAGTTCTAAGTGCAGCAAGACAACATAGTCCATGAGTGCATGAGCAGCTGCTTTGGCAGCACAGACATTTCTCCAGTTCCTTCTGTCATTCTTTCCTGTCCACAGAACAATACCTTCAATCCACAGAGCCTGGCAGCACTGTGGGCATGGTTAAACCCTTGATTGCCCCGTGCTACAGCTACAAAACCAAGATAAACTACAGACACCACCTCAAAAGACAGACAGTTTCTAGTGGATAAAACCAGACTTGACTGCCAATAAATACTCATTTTGAAATAACAGAGAAAGGGTAAGTTGTTGCAGGCAGTAACAATCTGGATAATCTAAACCATATCCATAGCAGTAGATCATACTGCTCCAGACTCAGCCGAAGAACTCTGCAAAACATTCCTGATTTTCCACTTCTGCAATGATATTAATCTGAATTCTACCATGAAAGGCTACCTTTCATTTAATATCCATAAAATATATCTTTGTTGTTCGGGCTACAGTACACCTTCAGGACAATCTGTACGTTACCTCTTCTCAGAGCTAACTGATTTTCCAGAGTTCCACAAGAAAAAAAAAGGAAAATTCTTTAAAACATGAATATGTGCTCATTCAAAATTGTGACAGTAACAGGATTGAGAGACAAGTATCAGTAAGTTTGTGAAAGGCATGGATGTTTCTCTAAATACCAAATACTACTGCAATTGGCAGGACAGAATGTAAGTCAGTATAAAGAGTCATAATTTTCTTGTTAATTTTTGTATTATGCATCCCCAGATTAAGTATTAACAGTGTTGCTTTCATAAAAGCTGGAGAAGTTCCTTGTTTTTCTTATCAGAGACCTCAACCAGTATCAAAATTATCCTGCTCATTCAGAGAATTTTCTACATGTACAGCTTGACACAGTCAAACAGATGAGATGCTGTGGACAAACTTGTTAGCAGCAAGAATTAATGGAATGGCAGCTGGCCCTGTTCAGGTGAGCAGAGATCTCTTAGACCTGCATCAACAAGTATGTTCAAACACATTCTTGAACTCAACCATTAATTCTTCTCAATTGTGGAGGTTTTCTGACCCCCTGTCCATTAGGGGGAAAACTCATGCACATACTAGCAGGCCTCTTGCACTGAAGGTGAACGGTCATTTTTAACAACGTCATACTGGCAGACTTGTACTCCTCAAGCAGACTACTGCCATCTTTCAGAACAAGGTTATGCCAGACTGAAGCTGGGCTTGTGCTATCTGTACAGCTACAAGCTCTTGAAAACATTCCAGGAACTCCTACATCAGTTCGTTCTTCATTTCCCATCAGCCAAGAAAAGGATTCAAATTTTACCATCAGTTCTCAGCTAAAGAAAACAACTCTTTTAAACACCAATTTAATAGCAATCATTATCTCCAGCTTTCTAGTACATATTGTATTCTCAGTTTAATTTTCATTTCTACAAATTCTTTACATTCAGTTTCTAAAATGCAATACTCAGAACATCCTCTGCTTGATAGTTTCTACAAAATTCTTTACGTAATTATTTTTACATTGCTGTGCACATGTTAAAGTCTTACTTAAGGTATAAGAATGAGGAAAAAAAAGCCAGGGTGACAAAAAGAGAGAGAGCTAGAGCTTTCCAAGGACAGCTTTCTGTTCCTCTCAGCTTCAACAGTACAATGCTAGAGCTGCTGTCACCAATGGACAATTTCAAAAGAAGCTGCAATCAAAAGGATCCCATGACTAACCCCCAAGGTGGACAAAGGCCCTTTGAAAAGGGTGTGAGATGCCTCAAACACATTATCCATGTCTTTGAAGAAACTAATTCAGTCTATTTTAGACCTTAAAATATCAAGGGGTTGAAGTAAAAAACACTGAATTCCAACTTAAAAATTTGCTACATTCCCCATTACAGTCCCACACTATTTTGCTATGTGCTTCTGTTCTTTTATGAAAAGCATTTAAAAACTACTTCTGTTTGTGGAGCAAGTTCACAGATTTCACAGAATATTCTGAGTTGGAAGGTACCACAAGGATTGTTGAGTCCAACTCTTAAGTGAATGGCCCATACAGGGATTTAACAGGGATTGAACTCATGAGTTTGGTATTACTAGCACCATGTTCTATGTTCTTACAAATTGGGTTCATACACAGAATATCTCGCCTGTAAATGTTCCTGGCCACACTAGGGTTTGCATATTTTATAACTGAAGTCTCTTCAGCTCAGAATGTAACAGATAAAGACAACTAATGGACCTCCAGGATGCTACTGGTCAGTTTTCACTATCCATACAGCATTTCCCTATGCTGAGGAGGGAGTTTCAAGCATGCAATAGAGAGAAAACAAGATTATACTGCTGCATCCATACCACTGACAGAAGCTAACTTGGGAGCAAGTTGCTAAAATGAGAGAGTCCATTTGTGAAGTAAAACTAAATAAAAAACAGATCAGGCAACACTGTGAAAGAATTAAGATTTTCACATAAATACTGTGAACTGAAAAAATCCAACATCAGGTACCCTATGAATAGGGGCAGAGGGAGAGGAAAAGCTTTGTGAGCGACCTTTTACTTTAAAGGTTCTCTAAGATACTGCCAGAATCAGGAATCCTCATAAAACACCAAGGAATTTGCAAAACAAGTTAAGACAAGACACAAAATTATGCTCTGGGTCTATACTTTAAATTTCAAGCAAGTATCTTTCACTCTGTGAACATTAACTCTGAAACCATACACAGGAAACCCGAATGTGAATCACATAAAGTCCAGACAAGTATGGACAGGACCATGACTTGTTATTTCCTCTGCCAATCCCACCCTGGTCCTGCAGAGCAGAGCAACCACCACCACACAGATGCACAAGCAGTGCAGTGGCAACATAATTTGAAACTGTGAAGATCAATACAAGGACCTACACCCACACTGGGAACACAGTGAGGTTTGACAGCCTCCAGAACACCCGACCTAGAACTAATCTTATTGAAGAACATGTGCTACCTGCTTTGAACCCAGCCAGGTTTTCTATAGTTCCACTGCAAACAGCATCTGGCAGGCACATTGATGGCTGCAGCTCTTGACCTCACAGATCAAAGAGGAACCATAACACTCAAGGGACAAAATCAAAAATAGGTACTTTGGATATCAAGCACAAGAGCACATCTCTTTTACAAAAGGTGTTTAAGCAGATTTCCAGAATAGTCTGCAAAGTGACAACTATCAATATCAATGCTTTCATAATCCACTCATCAGCTTTGTCTTATCTATACTGCGTGCTAATTTACTTTCCTTTAAGCACTTATTTTAGCCACATGCTGAACAAGTGCAAATATTTCACTCTCTGTTTTTTTTCAAGAAAAGGATGTGGTTTAGGTCATAAACACAATGTTGATATTGCATCTTCAACCCTCAGTGTACCTCCTTAAAAGCTTCATAAATCCATTGAACAAGGTCAGTGTCTGGCTCCAGCAAACCAGTAATTTTTAAATGGCACCACCTGAGGTCTTTCTGAAGGGTTATGATAAAACAGTACAACAGTACAAGAGCAATCCTGTTTTCTTCACAGCTAATGAAAGCACTTCTATATTCTAGCATATTGATAAAATCTGAATTCATATATGTATCCAGTACACCAGAAAAAGTTACTAAGCATCTGACTACTCCATCTATTGTAAAAGCACAACAGAGATGTAAAAACTAGAAACTACGTACAGAATGATGCACAATAGTTAAGAGGGGGAAAAAAGCCCCAAAGCCATTAAAAAAGGTGCAAAAAAATCTACTAGCCAGGGACAGAGGATCATCAATATTTTGGGCTTTCTTTAAGGCAAAAAATGCCTTTCAATCTCATACATTGAACTTCTCATATCACAGGTTTGAGTTTGGCAGTTTGCAATGAATAAAAAACTAAAATAACTGCTGCTGCCCAAACATTAGTCACCCAATGTCATGATATGCAGAGCAAAGGCTACAGCCATTTCCCAGAGTCCCACCCAGCCACTGGCTGATTGATGCTGCATTGCTGCATTTTCCTGATGCTTACAGTTGTTTAAAAAAAAATAAAAGATAAGAAATTATGCCTGAAGCAATGTTCAAACCTGCTTCATTACACACAAGGATGTTTGCAGTAACCCAGGAACAAGAAGATACTCAGAGTGTCTTAAATCAGTAGCAAAAACCAACCAACCAACCAACCAAAAAATCAGTTAAATATTATTTACCTTCTTCCATTACCTAGAAGATATTTTGAATGAAATATATTATAAAATGAAAACTATTACAGGGCATCTCAGAAATATTCACTGTAGAAGTGTCAAGCCTAAGACCAGTAGAAGACTATTAGAGATAAACCCTTCTGCTACATTATCAGGAAAACATCTTTTCTGGGCCTCCAGCTGTTAAAATGTTCTGGCTTTTGCAGTACCCCAGTTGAGAGTGGACAGGTATTTTTGACAAAAACGCAACACAGTTGATATCTGGACACTGCAGCCAGCGTTACTGTTGTTAAGAGAAAACACACGAGGTTTCCCTTGTCAACACAAATTGTTGACTCCAGAAGCAAAGTGGAACATGTGACTGTGGGGGCTACAAAGAGCTGAAGCACAACTGTGCCAACTAAATTTGCACAGAAGGAACTCGGCACCTAACACGCCAGATTGGCTCTGCCCAGTTCCCCAGCAGCAAACCAGATCGCAGGGAAGCCAGAATTTCACTTCTGGTATTTTATTCTTAATTCCATTACGTGCATGAACCAGCCCTTCAGTGTGCAAAATAATAACACAGAATATATGTCTGGGTCATTTCCTCAACAGGGTTGAAGACTGGCTTTCTTGATTAATAAAAGTATCTTTTGAGTGCTTGCTCTGTGTTAAGAGGTTATGAAAATAAGCTAAAAACATTAGACAACTTTAAAACACTTTCTTGCTGTTCTACTCACAGTGATACAACTGACTAATTCAAATCCCCTTTGAGCTTAATGAGTAGGGAACACACTCTGAAACAATGGCCAGTGCACAACAAAAATGAACTATCAACTTCTTGAATTTAATTTTCACTTCCAAGTCTCTAGCTCATGAGGAAAGAAAGCTCAAAAGCTGCTATGTAAAAGCACTTTACATTCAAAATTATATCCCCTCAACTCCCTAAAACCAAGACATTTTCATCATTTAAAAAGCAAAATTTACATTTATTTGCCAAGAATTGAGAGTTAAATTTAACACCAGGCAGAGGGGGATTTTTCCAACACACTGATACTACTTTGGGTCACTTGGCAGTCTCTAGCCTCATGAAGTGTATTTCTAGGCCAAAGTCAAGAAAAATTTTACACACAAGTTGCCTGATACTAAAATACATTATATTTACCTGCAAGACCTGTAGGTTCAAAGGAAATCCTGACCCCAGTACTGATCAATTCATTTGTTTCTGCACCGTGAGAAAAGAAAATTAACTGATGCTTCTTAAATCTTGTACAAAAAGGGCTTAGGTTTCTTTTTTTGGCAGAGTGGGAGGCAGGGAGCTGTTGAGAAAAAGACACCTTTGCCTTTCAGAAGTGGCAGGGTATTTTAACCCAGGCATTTCAGCTCCTCATTAGCATGCATTCCCACCAACATCCCAGCCTTGTGTCATCTCCAAGGCATGTGTCCTCCCTCTTAACCATCCCTACAAGCTGGGCTGCTCCCAACACTGTTTGGGCCCTCAAGGAGCCAGACAAGGGGCCAAAGAGGGGTTAAAAAGAATCCATCTTTAGTAAGGTGAGGGGAGAGAAAGGGAGGGAACTGAACCAAACCAGCCCTTGGTTCCAATCTGCCCCACAGCCCCTCCCTGACTCCAGTGTGTATGGAAAAAAAAGGTTTGCTATGTAACGCATGGTTAAGGGGGCAGCTGCCATGACCATGCCACCAGTTGTAGAAAACGAGGCCTTTGTATGAATATATCTGTCTATCCACCCAAGATAGAAAAACACTTTTCCATTTCCCTGTTTGATTTAAATAGGCCAATGTTAAATGCATGATCTTGAAAGAAAATGAGGTTTACTGCTCCGTGCTCCCAGAATGAGCATAGGTCCTCTGTGTAGTGTAAATAAATGCATGAACACCACTTAGAAGAAAATATTTTCAAACATCAAGACTTACAGGGGCAATATTTACAAAATAATCAACACAACTGTTCTTTTCAAAATATAAATAAAGATTTCTTTTCAGATAAGAGTTTTCAAATACAGTTGTCATGTAAGTAAGAGGGGTTTTTTGGTTAAAGGAAACTGATAAAGGCACAAAACAGTTCGTATAATTGCAAAACAGTGATATGACTTCTTTTAACTCCCACTAAGTAAATTTTTAAAAACATCAAGCATACAATATGTGAAGATAAGTAAAGACATTGATCATGTTATGAAGGATCACTTTATTAATATATTACTGTGTCAAAAATAGTCATTCACCATAAGACTATATTTTAAAAATAGAGGAAAAAAAAAAGAAAAAAAAAGACTATATTAAAAAATTGCTACAAACATTAGATAATAAGTTTTGATAAAACTTTGAATCTAATGCAGACTCACCAAGAATGTTAAGACACTATGCAAAAACGAGTATTTCCTTTAGAGTTCATGGAACCAACCTCTGCCTTCAGCCCTGTTACATTTTTTCCAAGGTTCTTCTTATCTACATCGGCCTGTGCTCTTTGCCAACCCATTCCATCACTTCCTCACTTGTCTGTGGGTTATTTTCTCTTCCTCCCTTGTTTTTCCTAATTTAAATCTCTCTTCACCAGCTTGGTCAGCCTGTTGGCAAAGAGGCTTTTGCCTGACTTTGTCAGGTAAATTCAATCTCTTCTGTGCAGTCCTTGACCCTCAGAGAGGGTGTCCATAGCTGTGAAAGCCAAATAAATACATGTTGGCAACATCAGCTGCGCAACCAATTGTTGACCTCCAGCATCCATTCTCTTCTTTTCAAGCCCTGTACCCTCATTGAGAGGATCAAGGAGAAAACCTTGGCTCCTGTGCCTTTGTTCCTCAGACCCAGAGCGATATGACCAGGCTCAAGTCCCCCCACACTAGTACCTAGGGTGCCCATGTGGAAGAGCAGTAGTAGGGGGCAATAGTCCAAGGACTTCACAAGCCCCACCAGCCACACCACAGACCCAAATCTCTCTCCTAAAAGAGAGAATATGTGAGCGGGAAAGACAGGAAATGTAGTTCCACCTTACGTGATGACCTTGGATTTAAAAAGACAGGAAAGAGGAACAGTTTTGAAGTGTATGTTAGTTTTTAGAACCATATTATAGCTCCTCAAGGAGTCTGTTTCTCAACATCCTTAAAGACCAGCAGTTACCTCCCCTTTCCATACCTCACCAAAAATATTGCAAGAAGTTTCTCAGAAGTATTAGTCATCTTTGCATATATTTTTTTATAGATCATTTTAAGAGATAGACCTTGCCCATTAACTTTCAGCAACTTCAATTCTCACGCAAATCAACCAGCAGGAAGCAACAGAATGATAAATAATAAATGCTAAATTTTTACATTAAAATCACCTGGCAGGAACAGCTAGCTCTTCAGAAAGTCACAATACCATCCCAGGGATTTGTTCATCTGATGTCCAACTATAGGCCCAAATCTGGCTGACCTTTCTTTCACCGGGCCACTGGAAGTCTTTCAAGTATAAATCAACTTCTAACTAGTAGAAAGTTGTCAATAATACATAAATAAAATTACTTACTAGAACACAGAGAAATATCGTAAGAGATATTTCCTAAGAGACAAAGAATATACACTGATATGTATGCAATACTCACCTGAATATATTAAAGAAAGCAATTTCAGAATATCTATTATAATTAATTTACAATTTTGCTTGAGACACTTGAAGGAAGCACAATGAGGGTCCCTTCCTCATTTTTCCTAGTTGCCTTAACAACCACAAAATGCAAAATCTAAAGAGAAGATTAACTGATTTCAGAAATATTTTAGCTGTCAGTCATTTTTCAAGAAACTGTCTAAAGTGAACCAGAATGACTGTCATAAAATACACAATACCTCAAAACAATGCACGCAATTAACACTAAATCAATACAACACAAGTCAGGAGAATGTTAAAAAATCTAACCAAAAATAATCCACTCCAACAACAAGGAAAAAATTCCACAGCAACAGAACACAAATCCCTCCAAATTCTCACAGCACAAATAGAAACTGCTCCCATTCACTGCTTGCTTTGACTTCTGCATCCTTTATCAGGAATGGAGGAGCAAACTCTTACTGGCATGACTATTTCCCTTTCACAATGTTCACATGCACCAAACATGTGATAGACCAGCTTTGGTGGGCACCGGGAGTCCAGCCAGGGTCAACCCACCACATTTTCTGAAAACAAACAAGAGAACAATGCTTCCCGCCATGCTTTAAGCCAACACAGAGGCACGCTCACAAAAACTATATGCAGAGTTATAACTGCACCAACATTACGAGAAAAATGGACCATTGTAACACATGTACAAAGTTGCACACTGAAATACTAACCTACATATTCAACAGGTGAACTTTTCCATCTCAGAAGGGAATAACAAAATCTCAGGGGCAAAATATTTTGGAAAAAATTACAACAAACCCAATTGTTTACCCAAACATGCCAAGAGAGATGACATTTTAATTGTTTCTTTTCAGGCAACTGTTCAGCCTATGTTTAAAATGTCTAAATTAGCATTCAAATTGTATTGACCACTGTGAGGGGGAAAACAGCAGCAACAACAACAACGAATCCTGAGGAGCTGGGTGTTAATGAATGGCAGAGGTCAATTTCATTAGTTGCCCCACAGTTGATACATGAAGGTCCTCTAAAGCTAGGAGTAAGCGACAACAAAACAGGATGCACTGTTGCAGTCAGCAGCAATAATATCAGAATATTTATGCAGTTGTGAGAAAATTGCAATTTAATGAGCACATATTTAAAAATCAATCAGAGCATCTGATCACATTGGGGTTTCCAGACATTTTAAGGGCTGTCCCTCAGAGATTGACCTCATCAGGTTCTGGCTCTGAGGCCACCAATTGGTTTGTTAAACCAGTTCCACTAACACCTCCCAATTTTGGTGCCCTCCTCTGCAGCACACTTACACTCTAAGGCAGCCTGGACTGTAACATGCAGATGAGGGTATTTCAGATACACAATCTGATTAATGTTTTTCCAAAATTCCATAATATTATGTGGTTAGTTTCTAACAGATACTTGTGATTTCATATGTAAGGAGTACAGCTAGAATGTTACATTTTTTCCCATATATCAATAACTTAACATGTTCCTAACTTTCAGAAATAGTCATCTTGAGTTAACTCTTGCTTCTTACCACACTGAAACAGTGGTGAGACTAACCTTGAGAGCCCAAGGAAATGACTCACTCAGATCTCACACTCAGCACTTCTTCAGTCCCAGGTGACACCTGATTCATCAGCAAATACATCCCATTACTCACCTGGAAATAGGGAAGGTTCTCCTGGGGAGCTAATTGCTGACATTTCTGTACACCATAAATCTGTGATCAGAAAGCATTTATCCAAAGTGTCTTCAGATGACCAAGTGATAGGATACATGCTCCATAACATAAATGGTTCATAAGGCTGTTCTAATACCTTCTGCAAAGCGAAACTAGCTAATCTAGTAACTGAATAAGAAAGACCCCATCTGCCCTATACACAATCCTGTTCTTTAGGAGCACTTTTTGTTTTGTTTCAGGAACAGTATTGTTTTAAACAGTTGTAGCTACCATTTTCCAAACATATAAAGTCAAACAAAGAAACTAAACCTGAGAAAGATCAAGTGATATAAATCTCCAACTGACTGTAAAAATAGACGTCCATCTTCTCTAATACCAATGTAAATCAGTATTGGAAGTGATGACAATGAAACACTCATGTGCATGTACAAATAGAAGAAATGGTTAAGACCAGAAATACAACCTGTGAGCAGCCAGCTTATCACTCAGTGAGCCAAAAAGCAAATAGAAACTGCCATATAAAAATCTCACAGACACAGAATCACAGAACATGCAGAGTTGGAAGGGATCCACAAGGATCATCGAGTCTAACTCCTGGCCCTGCACAGGACCATCCCCAGGAGTCACATCATGTGCCTGAGAGCATTGTCCAAACACTTATTGAACTCTGTCAGGCTTGGTGCTGTGACCACTTCCCTTGGGAGCCTGTTCCAGTGCCCAGCCACCCTCTGGGTGAGTAACCTCTTTCTAATATCCAACCTAAACCTCCCCTGATACAACTTCAGGCCATTCCCTCGGGTCCTGTCACTGATCACTACAGAGATGATTCAGTTTACCAGAGTTTGATTCATTAGTGTGGTCCTAGTAAAAACCCTGCACACCTTCAGGAAAAGTATGGCACTGAAATTCAAGAGCTATGTGTTAAAAAACAAAAAAGGTGATTAAAGTAAGTGCTACTCTGCACTATTTATAGTAATCATCTGCAAGCTCCAGGCTCTGCTGGGGGAGCATGAAGCACTATCAGCAAGCATACCTATTCACTGCCTGGGAAAGTCTAAAACTTCAGGCAGGAACACTTGTTCTTCTCTTCAACTTACACCTTTTCCTCCAGTGTCTAATTTTTAGATCTTTCCTCTTCTGTAGTTATTTAATTTAAAAAAACTCCAAAAACAAAAACCACAAAACCAAACCCAAAACAAAAACAACCAAACCAATTAAACAAAAAACCCAACCAATAACTCAGCCAGACAGCATTGCCCTTTTTTTGCAACCACTCAACATTAAATCTGTAATGTTATAATATACAGGCTGGTATCAATCTGTCAGGACTTCGCAAATCTGTGACTATTGTCCATCTTTCTAGAAAGGTTTCAAGCAAACAAGGTTCATCATCCAAGTAGAAACTGTACTTCACGCCTCTTCTCTCTTTTTATGTGGGTTTGTCTTGAAAGAAAAAGGCCTCAGTATTTCTTTTGTCAATTATCCCAAAGTGTAATATTTTATTGAAGTATAAAAGACTGTCAAAGGTAGGGTACATTCTGTACTCAACAGAAACCTCTGCATTAGTACTGAAGGAGTGATAATGCATTGGAAAAGTGAGAGACATACTTAATACACAGCATTTCAAATGCTTAGCTGTTTTTTTTTTGTTAAAGGCAGATGATATAACAGTTTCAACAGCAATTTTTCTCCATGGGTAGAAGGTGTGTGGGAACAGCCTGCTTGGATTTACAAAGGGCAAATGGTGTCTGACTAACCCCCTGAGAGTTTCATGTGATGAAATGACTGGTTTTGTGGAAGAGGGGAAAACAATGACATCATATCCCCTGACTTCAGCGTGGCCTGTGACACAGCCTCCCACAGTCTGCCACTCTACACCTCTAGTCAAACCAAGAAGATGAAGTTTGGGTCAGTGGAATACAAGGGGTGGATAACTGGCTGGACCATCAGGCTCAGAGGACTGTAATCAAGAGCACGTCAGCCAGTGAGCAGCCTCATCCCTCAGGGATCAGCACTAAGGCCTTTAATGTCTTAATAAAGACCCAGGTAACAACTGGGGGACTCGTCAGCACACACAGGCAGAAGTGCTGCTCAGAGGGACCTTGATAGGCTACAGAAATAGACAAGAATCTCATGAAGTCCAGTGAAGGCACATGCAAAACTCTGCATCTGAAACGGGTTAACTCTATTCACTAGGATTGGCAGGGGCCAAATGGCCTGAAAGCAGCTTTGCAGAATAGGTTCCATCTATTTTTTGCATCCATGTTAATTAAGTGACTGTAAACAACTGCATTACAGATGTTTGGAACTGATGAGCAGCTCCTGAAGTACATGGCAAAGGCAGGTGCTATTGGCAAATAGGTTTAACTCCAGTTCTAAACTTGGCCGTTTGAGAGAAAAGTCTTGAGTCCTAAGAGAGCCACAAGAAAAAGGTTTGGAAGAACAGATGTGTACTTAGGGTTGTGCTGACATTTTTTCTCCCCTTGTTCTGCTCCGCTTCTTCTGTAGACATTAATGATACTTTGCACAGAGCCAAGACTGTCACCAGCAATGACAGCTTCCTGAAGGAAAAGCTGTGGCTAATACACCAGTTCAAAACCTCTGGAACAGTCGCAGCTGATCACAAAGAGTTACAGAAAAACAGGAGCTTGACTGAACAACTCAGGGCCCCCAAAGGGAAGGGTTTCTGCCTCAAAACCAAAATGAGTGGACTGTATGAAAGACTACAAAAAGGCTCAGATACTACCCTCTCTCAAACACAGGCAAAAGATGCAGTCAGACAATACTTGAGAATTATGTCCCATCAAAAATGTCAAGAGACTTTACAATGTCAGGAGCAGAAAACAACACACACACTTTTACAGAGATGTTATCAGTAGGTTTGGTTTTTGCTTGTTTCGTTTTTTTTTTTTTAATTGTACATGGGAAGAAGAAGAAATAAACTGAAAAACAATTGTCAAGAGTGAATAAACAGAGTAAATTTTGAACAGTTGAGAAGTTATGATACTATTCACATGGCAGTGGCAATGTTGGTTACTGAAGACCAGGTAAATAACTCAAGATCAGCTCCTGGCTATAACGCATTTCTCAGTGATAAACAAGTAACATCCTTGGATTCAGCTAAAATAACATTGTAAAAATCCATGAAACTAATGACTAAAAATGCCAGATAGATATCTATGCCACTTTTATAAAAGGACTGTGATAGTGCTTCATTATAAAAAACTATTTTTGCACATCTTTTATGCCCTTTGCCATAATGATATAATTAACACAAGAACCTCACTGAAGATCTCCACAATGCACAGAGAGCCAATCATACAGCCTAATAAACTCATATTACCTTCCTACTGCAACAATTATTTGCATACATGCACACTTCTCCCTATCCCCCAAGTATTTTCAGACGAAAAGGAGCCTTGTAATAGGGAAATGAGTTAAAAGCTGTAGAACTTCATGAAAGTTCAACAAATCATCTTTATCAGCACATAAAAGTCTCCAGCTCAAAGCCCTACTGTAAGTTATACTAGGTGTGATTTAAAGGAAAGATTGATCACTTAAGTAGAGTCTTTTTCAATACTAAAGCTCCTTTTCAAGGCTAGACTCAGGACCTTTCCCAAGTAACATTCCTTGAAAAAAAGTCCTTAGAAAAAACAAATCTTCTGATAGACTGTGCAAAATTAGAAGCAAATACTTAATAGAAGAGACACAGCTCAGGCAAATTTCTCCTTGTATTATCAACACCCAATCTGTCCCCAAGCACAAAGGTATTTTTGTTTGCCACTCAACCTTCCTCTCCCTGAAGGGAGATACACATGTAAAATATCCTGATTACATGTGGAACCCTTTTAATCTGTAGGTAGCTATAGATATAAATACAAATACACACACAAATATTAAAATACATACAAATACACACACACATATTTAAAAGAGCACCCCCAGAGCCCTGAACTGCAGCATCATGACTGCAGGAATGATAAACTTCCAGGCAACCCTGAACCTGTGGGGGAGGTTTGCTGCTTCAGCTAGATCTGTTTAAGTCCATAGTGCCTGACGGGATTCATCCCGGGGTACCCAAGGAGCTGGCTGATGTCATTGTGAGACCTCTCTCAATGATTTTTGAACTGTCTTGGGAATCTACAAAGGTCCCAGTTGACTGAAAGCTGGCAAATAAAGCAGACACTGATCTCTTCTCTGTGGTGACCAGTGACAGGACCTGAGAGAATGGCCTCAAGTTCTGTCAGGGGAGGTTTAGGTTGGATATAAGGAAAAGGCTCTTCACCCAGGTAGGTGTTTAGGCACTGGAACAGGCTCCCCAGGACAGCATCAAACCTGACAGAGTTCATGAAGTGCCCAGACAGTGCTTTCAGGCACATGGTTTCATATTCTTGGGGATGTCCTGTGCAGGGCCAGGAGTTGGACTCGGTGGGGCCCTTCCAACTGAAAATATCCTGTGATCCTATGAAATGGGGTCCTTAATTATGGTGTGGTATGGAGAGGATGAGGTAGACGGGCAATAACTGTGTTTCATCTCCTGTCCACAAGGCCAGGCTGCAGAAAGACTGCAACTCCTTAAACTACACTGTTGTTGTTTTCCCAAGGTCTTGCTCACACTGCCCACAGCAAATCCCATTAATGTGCAAAATCTATGTTAATGCACTACTTGGCCAGCAATTTTAAGTGCACAGACGTCACACTGTTAAAGACTGCATTTCCCTCAGCGACTGTTACTTAGTAACCCTCTGCACATAAATAGAATTTTACATCACTGCATATGTGTTGTGAAGGCTAAAATCCATGCCTCAATTCTATAGGCAAGCAGGAATTAAAGGAGTCATGTGGGCAACTGTAAAATAACCTTGCACCAACTATGTTCATCTGCATCTGTAGGCAGAGAATTTAACTGCAGAGAGAAAACCTGTGTGTAAACAAGCAGCTATTTCCACTGCCATTCTCTTGCTGGTATTTCATCATTAAAAAGGAGCAGGCAGACCTTGGACAGACTTTGTGGTGTTATTTGTATGTTGTGCAGTGGAAACTTCAGACATAAGCACAACAAACCATGCAAAGCTCTTCACCTTCTCCCCCAGAGCAGTATAATCCAGAGACTACGTAACTTCTGGGTAGAATTGGTACTGCCAGAGCCACAGTCAAAACAATACTAAAAAAAGCTGTGTGAATCAGATCCAGGACTGAATAAAACAGGTGGAGTATGATGGATTTAAAAAAAAAAATCTTAAACAATGCAGATTAGAATCTATCAACTCTAAATACAAAAACTTAAAGAGCTGTATTGTATTAACCTATATATTTGATCCTTCCCATATACAGGCTACTTATGAATTGACTGACAGTCTAATTCAAGTACCTTGAATCAATGTGGGACTTCATAATCGCTTTAGACCCAAAGACTGCCTTTTTAGCACTGAACAAAAGAGGTGACCTGCTAGAAATACCTAGACATCTTTTCAATTCAATTCCCTACCACTGCAAATAACATACTGTCATTACTCTGCTTCATCCCATCCTTTGCCTCTAACACCCCACCGTTTTATCTTCTAAAATGATTTGCTATAATAAAAGTGGATTATTTTGACGCAAAAGCAACTGATTGAGCTGCATATATTGCATTTCATCAACAAATATGATCATACGAAGAGTTTACAGGTAAACCATATTTGCAGTTATTAAACCAAGTTAATAAGTGTAAGCATATAGATAAGTAAACACGCTTCATTCACAAGTCTATTAGCAAGCTTACAAGCCCTAAAGTCTGGCACATCTCCTTAAGTGCAGCACTCAAATAATCATTTATTTCTTCCTAACAATGAAAAATAGTTATTCCAAAACAAGATTTTGAAAACTCTAGCAAACCAAAATACTCTTCCCCTCAAAATTCCTCCCCTCAGCTCTTGTCCTGTAACAGGTAACAACACATACAAAGGTGCACCTTGCAAAATCGCTGAGAATCAATCCTTTAGAATGTGTTCCTATTTAGAGATTTTTCTCTGTCACCTCAATATTAACAACATTGTAACAAGCACAATATCCCAACTCAGACCACAAATCTTTACTCCAGTCAAGCATCGTAATTTTTTCTTTTAAGAAAACAACATTCAGCTACGAGCCATTCTGAGGTTTGAAACTAACCACATTAAATCATGACTAAGAGAAGTCCAGATGCTCACAGTTGCCTCTGAAGCCCTCATTTTCTTAAAGCCACAAGACCCAGCTTGGCAGTGCAGCGGCAGAACTGCGAGCAGAGCGAGACATGGCCAGGCCTTACTCAGCGACTGGGACAATTAACCAGCCATCTGGCTCCTGCACAAAGGAAGCAGCTCTGCACCTGTTCCACCAGCCCACGGTTTGCAGCCTAATTGGTTAAAGCAAGCCCATGGGGCAAAACCCAGAACAACTCGTCAGCTGCTGAGACCAGAGCTCGAAGCTGGGGCCCCTGCTCCTGGTGGAGCCATCTCCCTCCAGGGATACATGCAAGACTTGTTCAGAGGGTCTCCTTTTCTTACATATAGCAGCAGGAGACAAAAGCAGAAGTGATCAAAGACACGCAATTGGGTTGATACAAACTCTATGTGTCAAGCCCTGTAGTCTTCCAAAATGCCACAAACCTCTAATTCTCCCACTCAGGTGACTCAACAGCTGCGACACGGTATTACATTATTGCAGTATTAACTGCGTTATCCTATGGCGTTAAAAACTCTGCAAAATCCCAGAGCAGAATCTGATTCCTGGAAGATCTCAGCATCCCTTGTCAAAGGCAGGCATGGCCCTTGCTCCACTGCTTGTTCTTGTACTTGGGAGTTAAAGGTCACTGGCCTGAACACCTGTAGGTGTCCAACAATCTGTTGAGAGGGTATTAGAACCCAGAGATCCTCATTCCAACTGAACACATCCACTGACAGGGATCTTTTGACCTCCTTTCCTCCAGGCTCCCTAAAACTTTCATTTTTAGATGGTTTTATCAATCCTTGTAAGGCCTACACAGCACAGCATAATATAATAATAATAAAATAAAAAACAATAGACAAGATGCCAGTGGAAAGAAAAAGAAGGCAACAGTCAAAAAAGATATATTGCAGGAATTCCAGAATGGAGTTCTGTTCCCTCACTTCCTAAGAAGATTGCAAGAAAGTCGAACACAAAACACTGAGGTCAAAACAAGAGGAAAAAGTGTCAAAGCTGAATTTTTAATAGGTATTTCACCTATTTTTTTCTACTTGCCAATATCCTTACTTATACGGCATGCAATTAGTTGAAGAAAATATAAACAAAAACTTTTTAATAAGAACTTTTTAAAAAAATATTGAATTGTAGAAACAAAATGCCAACATTAAAATTAATTTGTCAAGTAAATGAATCCTCAAGAATCCTCATTCTGAATGTTCAGGCACATTATCAGCATCTACAAACAAACATGCTTCATTTAAGCCGATCTGAATGTAGTGGATTACAGGGGTTTAGATCCATCGCAAATAAAATATATAACATAGGTTTTCTCCAGAACGAGATTTGATTCTGAAAGAAAGTGAAGATTAGCACCATACCATAGGAAAGGACCTCCTCTCATCAAGTATCTGTCAGCAAGTATCCTGCAGCACATGACAAGTTATTTATTTCAGCACAAAAATATAACATTATATGCAGCCTTGACCTAGAATATCATCTCATGTAACCAAGCTCCAGAAGTAACATCAATCATCCCAAACACACTGAGTTTTCTGTGCAGTAGCATACCCAAGACAAAACTGTTGTTACTTATGCAGTGGGTCTCACTGACAGTGAGCTCTGAAGCCTCTCCTGGAACAGCAAGACGTATTTATTTTTTTATTTATACTGCTACTATATATTTGTTAAATATATTAAAGATATTTAATTTTAAATCAATACATAGAGAGTATTGAAATATCTTTTTTGTGATATATAAACATTTCTCAACTGTTACAGGCACTGACTGGAGATTCTGAGTCTCACATGCACCAATCTTTTCATCACCCAAGTCTCAAACAACCAGAATCGTCTGGAATTTCAGACAGGAAAAAACCAGAAAAAAATGCACTGATTATTCAGGCTTTATCACTGGGCACCATAAGGCAAGCTTCATCTGCAGTAGAAAGCTCTGGTTCAATGTTAAGAAAACATTTAGTCTGCAGTTCACAGGGAAGATCAGAACGGATAGTCAGACTCCCCAGGGTGAAAGGCTGCTGCTCTTGCCTGTTAAAAATAATACAGAGAGCACCTCTGCAGCCATACAGGGAAATAAGCAGAGTACCAGTATTTCAATATACACTTGCATTTATATATAAATACTTTTAAAATATGCACTTGTACTTTTTTCAGTATGGATGTGTGCATAGATATACATATGTGCACAAAAGAAACAGAAGTGGGATTTAAAGTTTTTGCAAATGGTTCCACTTCACATTGACAAATTTTAGCCATGTTTCCCCAAAAGGACTGCACAGCAATTGTTACGTTTGCTTCATAAAACAAATTCTTTAACAGATACAAATGCAAAAATCCAACACAACTTCACGACGAAACAGTATGTAAGTGACAATGATAGTTGGTCATAAAAATGACAGAATAGGGCTTTGATTTTCAGCTTCCAAATATTGACAGTGGCACTACTGGATCGCCTTGTAAAGCAATGTACTGGGGTAGTCTGGGAAGGCTGCAGAAAGTTATATTATAACATGAAGAGAGAGAACTGCCTTGAAGAGAAAATAATTTTTCCAGTAGTTAAGTGTTGTCAGAAAAGTGAAAATTTTCTCTGTTTTCTTCTACAGTGTTCATACCTTCCTGATCAGACTGCTTGTTAGCTGGCCACGTCTTCATTGTTTCTGAGCATGTAACAGCACTGTTAGCAATTAAGTATTATTTCTAATACAGCAGAAAAATCAAAGGCATGCATTTTGACTGCATCAGAGGTACTGGAAGAAAGTAGAGCGCAGGAAGAAACTGGGTGTAAGAAGTACAAGGAAGATAAAGGAAGGAGTTAGACATATAAGTTAGTTATGACCACAAAACCAAAACAAGAAAAACCCCAAATCACTCAGATTTCAACATCACAGTCTTGAAGTTTTTTTAATCAAAATGCTTCCACTATATTGGTATTTCCATAAGTCATCTGAAAACCTCTGCACCACCAAATAGTGAATCCATTCCTGAAGCTCTTACACAGAACAGGGATCACTGAGGACCCCAAAATTGTGACTGTTGTTTTGGTAAGTGTCTTGTTTGTATATATAGATCTCATTGGTGATAGACTTGCTAAGGTTTCTGGTTCTTGGGCCTTTCAATGGTTTTTGAGCTGCCTGGAGTTCCCGAGCAAGATGAGTGCCCTCACGCCTCCCTAAATTCAGCTTTCAGTGCTAAATCCAGCCACACCAGCCTGAACATCTCTCTGTGGCACTGTGACAAAAATGCAAGATTTCCACTAATGCCTGTTCTTGATTACAACTGCTGCTCAGAAGCCCCCCAAATCATCCAGGGTAACTAGTATGCATTTTGTGGCTTTCAGCTCTATGCAAATTTGGTATATTTATGGCCACATCCACTGGATGCCGCACTGAAAGATCAGATTGTTTTTAAGAGTGAACCTTATCTCAGCAATCAAGAATAACATCATATTATTCTGTTTAAAAGTATTTCAATTTCCTTTTACAAACCCCTTTCTTTCCCCCAGCAAATGCTACCAAAGTATTTCCATCAACTTAAAGCAGAGGGCCTCAAAAAGGTAAATAAAAAGGAAAAGCATTCCATGACATTTCAGCTCAAAGTGGAAAAATCAATTTCTGAAAGGTAGCTGCAGACGAGTTAAATTTTCTCAGTGAACAAAGAGATGTAATTACTCAAGAAATTCAGCTTCTGAAGTACAAAAAGAAGCTCCTGTCAGTGATAAATTGTATGGGAAGCCCCCTTTTTCATTCTGATGTCCATTATACATTTGCTGAATTTACAAAGGAGAGCAAAATTCAACTCAGCTCAACAATGTGGAACTCCTCTTTTCTCATGGCAGGATATTTAGCACCTGAGCAAAGACAGTGTTTGGACTTTGCACCGATGCATAGCGTAAATCCATGTCTTATAACGACCCTATCCTCACAGTCAGTTGCACTATTAGAAATACAACGTTGTCAAACTGAGGATTAAAGCAAAACATGGCTCCAGAACTCTTCCTTACAGCTGCTGCCCAGGAGCATCAAACACAACAGAATTAGCACTAGGGGGAAAAGCTGAGAACAAATTTTAAAATGCACTTTTAACAGGGTTTAATACTTTAGTAAGTGCTACAGGACATGTTTACCAGTCTGTCTTAGACACTGGAGATTGTGCTGTCGTTTGGCACTGGGTACTCACAGGTAAAGCTTGGCCATTTCTTTCATAGCGAGAAAAAATTTCACCACAACTTATTGTACTGATATAACTTCATTCTAAGGTAACACATTACTGCAGAAGATTTTTTTTAAGCACTTCTCAAATATAACTAAGGTCAAAGTAACAAACTAGAATTTTCATCTCACCCAATTTCAGAGCAGGTGATACAACATACTTGCATTCTGATCCATGACCACCATAACAGTAAAAGCACAAAAGGTTGTGTGAGGAAGGAAGATACTGCTGCCTTTCAGGATCTCCATGTCACTTACTGCTTCCTCAAGATTAAAAATATGAACAATTTTGCCTTCTTTTTTATGGCGTGAAGGTGCCAAAACACTGAACAACATGTTCTCAGGCTGAAGCATGGGCTGACTTACTAGAAAAGTCATCTCAGCAACTAGAACAGTTCACAGAGAGTTCACAAAGAATGCCTACTGCATTACACCCCTGTTCTTCCAGCTCCTTGCTAATTTAAGTGGCACTGGCATTAAACTCATTTGACAGGACATTTATCTAGTTCTGTATCAAAGCTAACAAGGAGAGAACTGTAGAAAACTACCATAAAAACATGGCATCTGAAACACAAGACCTTAAAAAGCACAGAGTGCACTTCCCTCTTCTACTCAGTTCTGCAGGCTGAGGGTGGGAGAACAAAGCCCAAGACCCTACCTCCTCCCCAGCCAAAACCACAGCGACTGCACCTCTTCCTTTTACATCCGTGCAAGCTCAACCAGCTCAAGACCTAAATCAAGAAGCTTGAGTACTCAGCCGTTGTGTGCACAACAGGAAAACATGCTCACAACTTATTTTATGCAGCCATTGCCTACACATTTGCTCACATTTTCACTGGAACACAGATCTAGTGACATACTGCCAAGATTATGCAATTAAGGCAACTCCCTAAACATTACCGGCGGGCGCTGTGGCAGGGACCAGAACTTGCTCCTCACCTGCACCTGCCTTGCCTCCCACCTTTAACCTTTCCACCCATTCCTTGCACAGCAGAACACTGTACCTTCAGTAGCCTTCACGTGCAACACAGGGAAACATGGACGTATAGAAGAGTCAGCTGCAATTCAGGGACAGTTTATCTTTCACACAAAATTATGAGGAGCTTGCCATATTTTAGACATTAGAAAGATTAAATATTGTAATACAATTGACCATACTAAATTCAGCGTCCGAAGAGTTTAATGAACAGTCAAGTATTGAAACATATCACTTGGATTTAGACACACGGATGGTTCCTTTTAACTTTATAGTAGAGCTATTTGCCTACTGAAACATTAACACAGACTTCCAGTACCATACTGAAAGATGGTGTTAAGGTTAATTTTTGAGGACAGATGTCATAGCTACTTCGTGCTTGGCATTCTCAGAGGTTTCAAACAGTTCAGTCATTTCTGTATCCCTATGATATCATCCCACTAGCAGAAGCACGTTAGTGCCTGAAGGCTCCACTCAAGGTCTCCAAGCACTACTATTAATACAGAATGACACTGCATCTGTCCCAACAAACAATCCAGTTAGACAGCACGAAGGTCAAGAAATTCAACAGCAAGAAAGAGCGAGCACATGAGGATTTGCTCAAGGGCAAAGCTAGGTTGACGGAAGAAACCGAAGAAAACAGACATATATCAAATTCAACTGGTATTGCTTAACCTGACTGCCCAGAACTCCCCTTCACACCCTTGAATGCTTGCCTCTTCCAAAAGCAGCAGCTCCTTTTACCAGGCACTGACCTAATCAGGCACTGGTTGGTCATAAGGATTTCTACAGTGTGTATCTGTCTTGGAAAACTGGCTGGTAAAAATGCTTATCAAATCTCTCACAGAAAACACTGGTGCTCTCAACATTTTAGAGGTTTTCTCTCTTTTTCACTTGCCTTCAAAAGAGGTAGTGGCTCAAGAGGGAGTGTTTTAATCAATACATCAAATTGCAAAGAATACACCCTAATAGTTTCTGCACTCTTTACTGCTTTATAGCAGAAGGTAAAACTCTGAGAAAACACACAATTACAATGGAAAATAAAAATAGTGCTATACAACTCTCCTAGGGAAAAAAAGTGAAAAGGCTTCATGATTAATTTATGTATGGCAGTAAGACTATTTTTTGTTTGTTTACTTTTTAGAGAAAAGCATACCCCAGACTTCAAAATCCATATAAACTGTATGTCATGTATCTCTCAAGCTGTACATGTTAAAAAATAAGGGACTTTTGTCTTAC
Source organism: Atrichornis clamosus (assembly GCA_013400975.1). Taxonomy (NCBI): domain Eukaryota; kingdom Metazoa; phylum Chordata; class Aves; order Passeriformes; family Menuridae; genus Atrichornis; species Atrichornis clamosus. Next base: position 94,642 of record WBMZ01013223.1, on the reverse strand, counting down.
AAAAATAACACTCCAGAGCAATTAACAAATCAAGTAAAAATATTTAATGTCTTTTTAAAATTGTTTCCTTTCTTGCTAATTTATGATGCATACCAAGAGGAAGCACCTGGTAAAAACCACACATATGGCTCAGGTCTGTAAGCAGCCTAAACCACAAGAGGTAGTGAAAACTTTTATGCTTGAGCTTATCATTGAGCATATATGAGATGAACAATACAACTACCATTGTGTGCCAGGCATCTTCAGAAATTCAACTCCCTCTCACCAGGGAGAGCCAGAAAACTTTCTGTTAGTGTTATTAGGACTAAGACTGCAGCCTTAGGGTGCAAATTTGTGAACATTAGCAAGACAATGGAGGAAAAAAAGAAGAGAGAAAATAGAATCTCCTCAAAAACAGCATAGAAACCATCTGATTTACTGATACATGCTCACTGAAGCAATTCAACTTGAACTAGCTATGCTAAATTCTCCTTAAACACTGAGAACCAGTCAGTTTATTAAAGTTATCAAATCAACCACCAGAAAACACATTATGGAACCTCCGTACATAACACAGGGCAATTAAAGGCAAGATTTTTCATAAGTTTACTACCCAGCAAAATGCAGTCATTATTAACAGATTATTTTTTGTTCAAAGAAAATATTAAATTGTAGAGTGAGTGCCTTATCATCACTATGTCTGGTTTCAGTTCTGGCCTACAATTCCATTTCCCGAGGCTTTTCAGAGCTGGGTATCAGAAGCAGCAATTGGGTTTGGTTCCTTGGTGGCTGTTAGAGCATCTCCCAATTATATAAAGGACATGAACAGGGTAGATAATCCAGTATTTCCAGTTCCAGGCCTGTATAAGTTTCTTGAGCCATCCCTTGACATGGCAGGGCAGTGGGTTTTGATCTTCCACTATAGGTCACAAGCTTGGTTTCCAGCTCCCCACAGTACTATGTGACCATGGAAACCAGGCTCCTTGGACTAGGTGCATTTGGTAGTTGCTGTGGAATAAATGGGATCATGCTGGAAACCTTCCTTCAAAATCCCTCTTCCTGAACAATCAATGACATTAAGGGCCAGTTTTGACAGGTAGCAAGTTTGGGAATGCAATAATGTGCTGTGCAGACTTCTCTAAGGGAGACAATCAAAATGAGGAGTAGCAGAGAACTGCCCTGTTTGTAACACAGGCAGCTTCAGTCATTATGAAAGAGATTGTGGTACTTTGTAGCTTAATGATGACAAATCAGCACAGATTAACTAAAACTCTGAACAAAACCATTAAAACTGAACTGTCTACTCTGTCTACTCCTCTACATTTAGCTCTACGAGAAGTTAAAGAAACTCAAGGCAAGAAACTCAGGACAGTCCATTCTTTTTGTTATTGTTGTTCTTAGATATATTTATGTTAAGTTTAAACCCCAGTATTAACTAAGAACCAAGTAAACAAAATAAATACTTAAACATCTGCTAATGCATTAAGCAGATGAAAAGTCTAGTATCATTCAAAGTAAAAATAAAAGATAAAATGCTGGGTTCATTGAGCATTTTTTTTGTGTCTTACAAAACTCTAAAAAACACAGATCCATTAAACATACGAGAAAGAAATTCCACAGAAATGAGATGGTGTGTGTTATGGTTTTGAGTAAAATGTAAGGGTTTTGTAAATACTCTTCCACATTATTTAGGTCAAATAGACCAATTATTTTTCAAAGCATTCACTTAATTTCATGGTATCTCATTATTTATTAAATAATCACTGTAGCTTGGCATATTTATATATCAAGGGGAGAACAATATTTTGAAAGAAGTGTCACAGCATGGGAAGCCATCTTACTGCCTTTTGCAAATTTCCTAATTTGAAAGCATATTGGTGTCATCTTAGACATTTCATAAAATAACTGCTTTCCAGAAGTCTATTTCTAGTTTTGTAATTACCAAGAATTGTGATTGCTGCAGTTGGCAACAGCCTCTTTAATGTCACTACAAATAAAATAGCTCTGCAGAGAAATGGTTTGCCAGTTCAGGAGCAGTACAGTGGTTGTATATCTGACATTAAAGGTACAAAGAAGCTGCCTAAAATTATGGTTTTTCTTTGGTCCTGCAGTTTTGGAAAAGGAGGTATAGTAAACAGCCTGAAGTGGGAAAGTAATGAAATTTGGCAAGACTCTTGATGAGATATTCCCCTCCTTCATTGCAGTTCTAGTACTGTGAGTGAGGAGAGGCAGTTCAGCATTTCCACTGAAGTCTCTGTAACCCTTCAGCATGTCTCCCATATCCCACTAGAAGACTAGTGGGAAAACAGTTCTAATTTACAGTTACATTGAACAACAACAGAAAAACTACTTCAGCTTCAAAAAAACCCCAAAAAACTCAAACCCCAAACTGTGACATTTGGTTAATACTGCCAGTACAAACTTTAATGCTGCCTGCAAGAACTGAATTAAGATTGATTAACTATAGGGAACACAAAGTAGCACCTTAACCATATCTTTCCTGATTTAAAATCTGTGGCCTTATAATTTCTTGTGGCATGATTACTGTTTTACATACAGGGAGATCATGCACATTTCTGTGCGTAGAGGGAGATTTTGACCAAGCACTGCCAATATGAAAGTTTAGGGGTTTGGTGTTTTGGTTTTTCTGTCCCTCTAGAAGGATGAGTGAGGGACAGAAAATTTTACTACAGTAATAAGTTCCCACTTCACAAAACAGTTTTGGTAAAGGAATATTATTTTTATTGCAAATGCAAGTATTCTTCATGAACTAATTAGGAATAAGATTTTTAAAGAATGGCAGCAACCCATTTCCTTGCAGATCTGTCCTATACACCAAGTGCAAGACTCATGGCCACCTGACACTTGCTCACCACCACATAACTTGCACCTATTGCATAGGCTGCTACAATTTGAAGAATCTTTACCTTTTTGAAGCCCCATGTGCCCCACAACTCACCCACCTGTCATGCAGATGCATCTAACACCTGTGATCCCACAGCACGAGAGAAGATAAAATGCGTTTTTCTAACCAAAGACCAAAGGGGGTATGTGGTGCACTACAGCCCAGCAAGCTCTGTAAACTTAATGTATTGCACCTGCAGGATCTCACATGCTTACTCAGAAAGGATCAAAATATTTGGCATCTGTTTGGTACATTTAGATTTGCTGCACAACAGTTTTTTGAAGGGCAAGTCTACAAGACTGGTCACCACAAGACAACAACCTGGGATTCATACTACTGTTTGTACTAAAACCAAAACTTTGGGCCACAAAAGCTTTTTGCAAAATACTGCACCAACACCAAACAAAACCATGTGTAGCCAGCTGTCCTCTCTTCTTGCTGTCTTCTCTGTACTCCTTCCAGTGTGCTTATGCATTTTCCTAAAGGAGATGGCAAGGAACTAATAACTGTATGAATTTTAGTTTGTATACCTCTTAGGGATAGCTGTTATCTATAAAGCTAAGCAAAATACCCACATTCCTCCACATAAAGCCCTGAACTATCTGTTTACATCGTCTGTCCAATGGAAAGGGCAATAGCTTTATACACTGTGGGCTTAGACTGTAAACTGTTATTTTTGGATAAGGATGTGTGGAGAGAAGGCAGCAGTAGCTAGCAACAAGCAGCTTTTTTCTTTTTTTTTTACATACATATATATCTCTATATATAAAGATGTTCTATTTTAAGATGTGTGAAAGTACAACATAGAAAAACAAATAAACAAGATATTATCACAAGGCAAACAGAATACCACACTATGTGCAGAAAACACAACAGTGTCAACAGACACTTAGAAATCAAATACTAGCTTTTAATGAACATTTTGACAGTTCTCATATTTTTTTTCCCTAGGGAGGAGATTTTTAAAGCTGTATCTCCTCAGACTGACAATCTTTTCCTATAAAGTCCTCTTATTTTACCTATTTATGGTTTCTTTCTTATGGATAAAGGCAATGATGGCCCAAATGAAAAATTGTCAACAAACAGAACATAACTCTGCTCACCGACTCTTGAAAAAATTCTACAATATCATGCTTTTAAGTCTCTTTCCTTTATTTTCACTATGACTGAGAAGCTCATCATCAGCTGTGGATCTGACATCACGTCTCTCACTAAATCCAGCACAGCAAAATCTTGATTTGGTCACACCTCATAGGACACTCTTTCAGGAAAGGTGGTCACTTTATAGCGTCAGCTACAAAATAGTAATGATAACAACCTTCTGCACTTACCTTGGTTGACTTTTCAGTGCTATGCTCTCGTTTTCCTACATGGTTCCCCATGACGGATCACCAACACTTCAAATTCTGAAAAGATAAAAACAAAACAACATTTTTGAAACCAATACATTTGTACAGGAATACAAATTAATTTTTCATCTGACACATAACAAAGAAATTGTTCTCATACAATAAGCATTTTTACAGTCTAAGGTAAGATCTGTGAGAGATCCTAAGGAAAAAACCCCATGCCTATCTGGTCTATTTTGCAGGTTTAAGCAATACCAGAAAACTTTGCTTCTTCTAATAAAAAAAAAAAAAAGGAAAAATAAAATGTTTATTTTGAAATTTGCACATAAAACAAAACTAGATTAGAAATTTGGTAGAGGCCCTGTCTCCTGATACTGTGTTTATAATAACAAAACAGTGCAGCATGTATCAAATAACCATTATATAAACAGCAATTACTGAAAAAAGCAGCACACCAAACTGCTAACAATTTGCTGTGGAGGTTAGAGCATGAGAGTTCTTTACAGCTCCCACTTTCATGGCAAGCACATAAGAAAATAATGCTAACTCTTTTTTTTATCTTCTCATTCATCCTGTTGTATCTCAGCTTTAACAGAGCTTATGTAGGTTAAACCACAACACTCAAATTTCAGGTTTTAGAGCACACTTGTGGCTATGCCACATATTTCTTCTCATAGGAGCGTGTGTTTGTACAGGATCCTACAGACACAGCTGCTGCCTTCAGGTGATTTGAATGCAGTGCGTGGTAACATTTAAAGTCATAAAACAAAGGACACGCAAAAGAAGTTTCAAGTGGATTTTTTCAGTAATAAAGTTCAGCTTCTGGGGCTAACAGTTATGCTTTATTATATGCTTCTGCAATAAACAGGAAGTTTATACTATCACACCTTAGGATTAGGAATCCTGGCACAACGCTCTCGCTACCAGAGGGATAAGTTATTTCTTTAAGCGAAATCTTATGACTTGGGAGAAAAGACAACCGGACCTTTGCCATGACAGAAAATGCATGATGTAAAACAAGAGGCATTACTAGTTACGCTCAGTAGAACACAGATACGCAGTTATAACCCCAGCTACATGCACTGCTTTGTGTAAAAAAGGATTCTAAAGATAGAAACTTTCATTGCTTATGACTTTCCATCACAGAAATGTGAACTTTGTCAAAAGCAATCTTACTCAGTATCTCTACTGCAACTTTTGCAGAGACTGATAGATTTATTTACACACACACTTCACCACCCCACCCAAACTCACAACAATAAATTTCAAATGTTGAGGGTCTACAGTGCTCATTTGACTATTTACTAAACTCAATTTGTTCTAAAATCCAAGTGCCACATATCACTGTATCCAATTAAATAATTCCTCACAAATATCCACTTCTAAGGTCTCACAAAAGAAAAATTAAAAAAAATCAAAAATCAGTAAATGCACTCAAGTTAGAATTTATTAGCAAATTGGAAACAGATTATTTTTAAACCAGCACTATCTATTGCATAAAAGATTAAAAAAAACCCCAAACAACCCTGTCCTTTCAAATTGTGAGATCAGCACAACTAATTCACACATTTCTGAAGTTCTGAAAATTTTCAAGGAAAAATATAAATAAATTCAGATACACTGTGTTTCAGAGCTGAGCTTCCTCAAACCGGCCTTTGCTCTAAATTATGAGCAGTAGCTCGCCTCTCATCACCTACTTGCCAATATCAGGAAAACAGAGTGGCATACAAAACTATAAGAGATGGCTACAGAGGAATCTAAAGGCAAATGTTCCACGCGTTATTCCGCACTCATTTATCGAAAAATTAACTGTCAAATTTGATCTACAACACACATATGTCTAAGTACACAGCTTAGGAAGCCAATGCAACACTTGCAAGCCAGAACTGTGATCCTGTCCTCCTGCTTCCCCTCAGTCTCTCTGGAGCCTTTGGAGTAACACTCCAGGAACAACCACCCTGTACCCATAAACACCCAGCACAGCAGGGTCGCAGTACTGCAATGCCAAGGTAGACAAAGATAACAGACACAGAAGAGCCATGCTGTGAAACCACACCACATAAATATTTAAAAATCATTTGTTGCCCAGTGAAGGGAAAACCAGTATAAACATTGTGTGCTGCTACGCTGCAGACACCTGAAAATAACAAGGCCAGCTTTCTGCTCACAAGTCTGCATCAACCAAAATGAAACCCAAGCAAACAAAGGGGTTTGAAATAGATTATATTTAGGGTCCCTTCCAACCTAAGCCATTCTGTGAGTTTGTCAAACAGAGAAGCACATGAAATGGCTAACCAACACACACCTCATTCCCATGTGCATAATTCCTTCAGCAAGATGCTAAAAATTACACGTGAAGGGGAACAAAAAAAGAAAAAAAGGCTTGGAGAAATGCACAACATTATTCATTATTCTAAGAGTGTGGTTTGAGAGCACATTTACATCGAAGCCAAATGTTACTTTTCTCTATAGGAAAAAACTTAAAAGCTGAAAACTAATGGCACTGATTAAATTTGTAAATCTGCAGTTCTGTTTTGTTTACTGTTTTGATTGTGTCAGAGGGATAGCATATGGTCTAAATTCACATCATCAACCTCTTCTTATTCTCATCTCATATCCAGACACTAACAGTAACGCAACTAGATTTTACTTTATCTTTTCTTCATGCATAAATGAATGCAGCTGCTTAAACTGAAGAGAAGTTAGCTACAGGTACCTGCAATTAATTCCTTATGTAACACTAAAATTACTTTTTAGCCAAAGGGACAAAAGCAACCAGCCGCTAGCAAGGTTATCCTAAATGTTAGAAATTTCTTCATGCTACCTATTAAATGGAGAAAACTTCATAATCCTTTGGCAAAAAAAGGCTTCTAAGAATCTGACATGAATGACAAAGTGAATTGTATAGTGCCAGCTGTTCTGTAGATATCTGATTAGGAGGAAAACCATACCTACACTCAAGCCTGTAAACATTAGAAATATTTACAGCAACAAAGAGACTTAATTTTTCACTTCAGCCTCAAGCAGAAGTCTGCCTTACTTGACTGAAAACTGAGCACACAGGTTGTTTCCACTTCAGGATGCAAGTATACCCTGCAAGACTAAGACTTAAACACTGACTTTGGTTCTTACTGTCCTGAGGGAGATCACACTGCACAGTTTCTGCCTGCGCCAACCTTTATGCAATGAGCTGAGTCACTGACTTAAATGGGATTACTCATTTCACAACCTTTGTAGGAACTTGCAGCCAACTATTCAAAACATCTGAACTGGAAAAAGATTAATATTTTCTTTTTAGTCACCTTTGTAACGTACAGGTTGCCAGACTAAGCAGTTACATATGAAGTGAAGAAACAGCTTCTTGCGCTTCCTAGCAAATGTCCTTTAGCCAATCAACACTCGTGCTTGCAGAGGAACACATGCGTGCTTTAGCACTGAGGAACAGCCACAAGAACAGTCATGATGCTCCAAACAATGAAAAAACAGAAGTCCTGTGGAAATGCAGTGCCTTCTTTGAATCTAACGTGAATCACATCTAACAATGAGCTGCCAAAACAGGCCTGCACGTGAGATCTAGCTTATGATCGCAACTGCACTTGCCCAAAACCTTCCCGGTGAAACGCAGCAAGTTTTGTAAATCCTGTGAGATGAGAGATTTTGCACATGAGCTTGAGTCACAAAATGAGCAGGGACACTGCATGCCAGCAGCTCCTCTATAAAACTCCCCATCAAGACTAGCTGGTGTCATATTAAAATTATCTAGTTATTAAAACCACCTCAGAAAATAACAGGCCACACAAGCAAACTGATTTAACAGGACTAAAAGCTGAAAACACTCCTGCTACCTAAAAACTCTTTTGGGTAAAGTGAGTTGGGGCTGGAAGCTGTGAACCACCACTGCAGGTGCTACCAGCAGAGTCATCCAGCTGCCTCTGGACTATGCCACAACCACCTACTGAGCTGAATCAGCTCTGCTGCCATGACCTGGCACTTCCCAATCCATGACTGATACAGCAATAACTCCAGCTATGTCAGCTGCTTTAAGTAATTCCAAAAACAGCCGAGGGATTTTGCCTGGGGAAATGAAATAAAGTGTCTCCTCCCATCAGTTCACCTTCTTAAGGAGTTAGTCTAACAAGAATCTGATGGAAGCCTAGACCAGGCAGCCTTCCCACTTTCTTCACAATAGGAACCCATATTCCAACTAGCAACAGAAATGCCTCTGCCTTACCCAGGGAGAGAAATATCACCTTGCTGTTGCCAAAACCAAAATAAAAAATGAGAAAAATACAAAAAGAGACGGAAAACTCTGTCCTACACATCACATACCTATAAAAATACACTTATGATGGGATCATGTAACTTATCTTCATCTGAGCAGTTAATTAAATACAGGGGTTTAGAAACATATATTATTGTATCATCTTTTAGCCCATTCTAGTCTTCCTGTCGATATTTGTAGCTAAAGAAGTGGTTCTAATTATCTTCCCATGCACACCCACTGTGCTATAAAGGAGTTTATGATTTAGAATTTTCACCCAGAGAAAAGTGCTTCTTCAAACCTTTTGAATATACCAAGAAATGCAACGGTATCACTTTCTGCAGGTTATGCTGTTTTAACTGCAAAATAGCATTTTCTTATTCAGTCATGGGAGGTTGAAAAAAGTTCATCCATGTAGTCATCAGACTTTAAATAAGTGATACTGTAATTCAGGAATCAAAACAGTCTGTAAGCCAATCCATATGGAGCACTTTCATTGAACATTAATGGTTACTTCAAATTAATAAGCATAAACTACTGAATGTGTATCATAGGATGCTGAAAATGGATTGTTAAATATGATCCTACCTCTTCCCACACATTAATTATGACTCAACAGAACTACACATAGTAATAAAGGTATGCAAGGACTTACATATTTACAAGTATCAGAACGTAATTACTACCTTGTCTAGGAATAAGTATTCATCACAGACTGATGTTGTTGGATAATAGTGCAGAGCTTTGTTAGACACTTTTAAGTGCTTCTAGCCTTACTCACACATGGGAAGGGTAACCACCAAATGTAAAAATATTTGAGGAATTGACTTAAAACTTCCCGCTAAATTCGTAACTTTTCTCATCCAAGTAAATATGACATTTTACTACTATACACAGATCCTATTAGACAAAATAAATACTGTGATTTCTTTTCTGAAATGTGAAAGTTCTCTCTAATTTTGGTACCCCTCTAGTGTAAACTTTTAATTACAAACTTACCCAGATTAGGGTCCCGGTTTTTTGTTTGGTTTTTTGTTTGGTGTTTGGTAGTGCCGGGTCCTGATTACGTAGCTTCCTGGGAAGCAACTGGCTGCCAGCTAGATGGAAATCTCTGAATGGCTTTTTTAGGCTCTCAGTGTGATAAGAATCTTTGCAAGGAAGACTTTCACTTGAGTCTTCTTTCAAAACACATTGAGACACTGGGCTTGCCTCATCTGTTTCTTCAGAATTCCCCCATCGTGGTAACCTAATATTCCAACTCACCAGGAAAGAAAAGCTCCAGCAGGCACAAGTGAGTGACCTGCAGCTAATTCCATCAGCAGCCACAGTCAGATGCTTCAGAGACAGATGTGAGAAACCACATTAAAAAAGTAACCTGCTCCATGGACAAACTGCTCCCTAGGAATCCTGCCCTCTTAATTCAAGTGTTAAATTATTTCATAAAATATAGTGCCTTATAGCCCTTAAAAGTTCATTGTTATTTAATGAAGATTTAATTTTTCATTATTGTGAAAGCATGAAATCCTTTCTAGATCAAATTTTATTTCACTTTTGACTTCTACAATTATATTTCTCTGAGGAATTCTTCATGAAAGAAAAACACATTATTTCAGACACACTGCCATCAAGAATTATCAAAACCAAGATTTCAGAGGCAACCATAACCTGTAAGTTAGAAAGGCCAACAGGAGTTTAGTACTTACAATTGTATTTAATCACGCTTGTACAGTGCCTTGCGTATCAGAGTCCTGCCCTTCCTGACCTATCTAGACATTACAACAATTTCCACGTTTATAGATAACTGCATGTGCCTTAGCAGGACCCTAGGCATAGAAAACCACCCCTCTGCGAGATGGGCCAAGTTCTGAACGACAATTTACCTGAGAAAGTACTCCCCAGTGCTAGCACAGTTGCTCAATAATTTACATACACTTCATACATCATTGCAAAGAACACAAAAATTATTTCATTTTCTCTATAATTTTCTGGAACAGTGTGGCACATGAGAAAGGATACAACACCGAGAGAGAGAATATATTCTGTGAAAAAATGCTCCTGCAAACTATTTCCTAAAATTTCCATAGTGTAAACAGGACCCAAGGTTTAAGATGTTTTCTGACTGCTTGGATTACAATTTTCCCCTACAGCCAACTAGAAAAATACTGCTTTTTTTTTTAAAAGCAGGTGATTTCCAAGAATTTTACCTCAACACAGCTGAGCATAGTCCAAACTTGATTCTAGACAACAGAGAAATTACAATGAAATTGCTAAGCCACATGTATTTATTTTCCGTAGCTTAGGCTTCTCTTGCTTTTCTCTCCTTGCTTCCTTCAACGCACTCCACTCTCCTTCCTAGAACACCATCAGCCTCGTCCCATCCACTAAGAAAAAGATTAAATTTTAAAACAAATTTCTCAACAGGACTTCCCAAATGGAAAAATACTCCCCTAACCCTAAGCTCACGTAGCACACTGATATCTACACTTCCTTATACAAACAGAAATCATCAGTGATCACAATCATTTGGCATTAGCCACATGTTTACTGTCTTCAAAACACTAAGATTAGCAGAGCGCTGTGAACCTGTGTCAATCCACCTGCGGGGTCATAAGGAAATTTCCTTAAGCACCTCCAGTGCACCTGAGGAGGAAGCCAGGTAGGACCCCCAAGGCCTGAGGCAAGGTACAGATGCACCCAACACACCCAAGCACCATCCCTTCTGCTCTCTGCACTTCTGCCACTGTACCTACAACTCCAGGTCTTGGCCAAATGTGGATTAAGAACAGAGACGTGTCATAATCTCATTCTATACATTTGTAAGATATGCAGTAGACTCCTAAGACCATCGCTTTCCACCATCATGGCTTCTGAAGTACCATATTCCCTTTCAGAGTACATCTCCACAGCGGTGAACTTCAACTTTTAGCCTCAATGAGTCAACAACTAAAAGTTAATTGGTACTAAATTCTAAAGTAGTTTTAAAAAATATGAACCAGCACACAGGAATATATAACCCAAGTGTAGCAGGAAAACTGAAAACAGGATGAAATTCAAATTCAAATCATGGAGAATTTCCAGCCAAAGTAATAATCTTATCAATACCGGAGGAGAAAAAAAGGCAACTGAGAAACCTTACAGGCAATTATCATTACTTGTTACTTGGAGACTTTCAGTTTCTGAGATTAAGGTACTCTGAAAATAGACAAGACCTAACATCTGCTTTCACGTAAAAATTAAAAAATGCCAAGAGAATAAATCCAAGATATATTTGACAACTCACTTTTTTTCTGTTCTCTGCTTAGAAAAACAAGCCCTTCCAAGTGGTGAAAGGTATATTCTCCCTTTTAAAGTGAGGTAGGTCACCTAAGCTTCTTAGAGATCACAGCCACTGTGATGATCAGTATCTCATTAACACTCTGTAGAGACTGATGATAACATGCACACCTGCAGGTCTAAACACACATGAATTAAAGGCACTGTATGCCTGCTCTTCTCATATTCAACAGACTGACAGATGGGACAAGATGATTCACCCTCTTCAGACAGCATTAACTGTGCTGTGAGATAACACTGAATCACTATATCCTTCTCAATTAAAAAAAAAAAAAAAAGGAAAAAATATCTCTGCCTGATCTTTGTCTCCCTCTCTTCTGGCTTCATACATGAGTTATCTATACTGTAAACATATGAAGCAACAGATGGATTTCCTATGAATTCTCCTCTATTACATTTGGCATAAATACTGATATTACAAAAGCGTCTCACTTTCACCATACTCCAAGTTGACTCGCTCTTGGCCTAATCTACTAAAGTACAGTCATGTTCCATCCTTCCCATAAACACACTGCCAAAGAGGCACAAAACACAGTCTTTCTTTTCTGACATGAAAAAAATGCACCCTTAACAATATGCTTATATTTTTCACTTCTTGTGCATTATGTTTCTCACTTCTTTTTGCTTTTTTTAACTAGCCTTATTGTCTGAGAGTTCATACATGAAATTATGCTCTTAAAGTACTTTTTAAACTAATGCAATGAAAATTCAATCCTCAATGTTTTAATTTGTAACTGTGCTGCAGACAAGGTTCAAAGTTCACGTGACAGCCTCCTAACAGGTTACCATTACCTGCAGTCCAGAAGCACACACACAAACAACTCAGTTCTCCAGTTTGAAATAGTTTGCTATGCAAATTGCAAGTGACACCTCATGAAGCTTAAGTAAGGATTTGTAAATTCCTCTTCTCTGAAATAAATCAATAAATTTAAGAACAAAGTAACTTAGAAAGCTGCAGAAAACCAATTCTTCTGAGCTCATGAATGCCTATCTGGAAACACAGATACCATGACACCAGTGTGGGATTTTCTCTGGTGATGATACACTGTTTTGCTTTCCCTTCTGAGAAGAGAAAACAAATTTTTTTTTTTTGCTAAGGATAATTGTATATCTGAGAAATCAGTTAATCAATTTATCTTCTTTTCAAGAATTTTAGACCAGATGTTTTGAGCTCTAAATGTTTAGGTCAGAGGCTCAGCAGGTTATAGTCACTAAGCTGTGAGTTATTGCACTTGGAATTTTAAATAATTAATGAGTAACAGCAGCTGAAATCTGCATGAGAAACATCACCCTGACATAATTATTGTACTTGTGTGCTTCTTCAAACATGCTTTCAACTACTCGTGCCTTGTGCTTGAACACTGTCTCATTTTATCTAAATCTTAAACGTCATGTGCTAATGTTGCTTTCCCAACCTTATCCAGGGTACATTCAAAGCCAATATAGTAACAGTTATTACTTAATAACTATTGAAGAGAACAATGACACACCCGGGGGAAAATTTCCATTTGAACACGAGAATGTACTAAATGTACACAAGACCATTACCTCCCCCTCTTTGATTCAACAGAAAAACAGATGGTTTATTTCATTTTAAAAGGAAGACAAAAGTATGTGACAGGCCACTCATTTTTTCAGCATGGTTTTCCAATGCAATTCACCATTTATCAGTGTACAAAAGAAAAAGATAACAAAATCTGGCAACACATCAAAATAATGGAGTAAGATAATATGTGTTTCAATAAGGAAACTAGCAGTGTATTCACTTTCAATCATGATTACCAACACATACCTCAAATCCACTATATGATTAAAAGTTAAGTAAACTTGTATATAATATCTGCAGCACCCACCACAAGAATATCTTGTTCTTGAACAAGTTGCACTTGTAAACTATTTTATTGTTAATGAAATATTTTTTTAAAAAATAAAATGTTTCAAATGCCATCATTTGTGAGAGGGTCCACAGCCTCCAGACAAGAGGGGATTTCCAGACAGTACGCAAAGATAGCAAGGAAGTTCCTTCCCTAAAGATCTTGCAACATAAGTAGAAAAAACACATGACCAGAAGGTAAACCTTTCTCCCATATTACAGATACAGTGCAAAGGTAGAGATAAGTTCAGGATAATACATGGAAAATTACTTACAGCCCACTTGAGAAGCTCTGGCAGACATTATAAAATTAAATCCAGAGTTGTAATTCTGAAAACCCGTTCCCAGCTACTACGTAATGTCAGTGTTTGTAATCACAACACACACTCCTCTCTTATTCTACAAGTGCTTCATGGACTTCAGGTTCTGCCATCAGTCATACAGCTATGATGACACAGCCAAGCAGCTTCACATGATTTTACATCAGAACCCCATCAATATACAATGAGGTTATTTCTCTCATTTATCCTAAGTCTTCATTCAGCCAACTTCCTCTCAGACACAGAAAATGCTAACTATCAGGCTCAAGCTTATCACAAGACAGAGTGGAAACCACTGCAACAACCCACTCCCTGCCTTTTTTTTTTTTTTAAACAGCTATAGCAGAAGGTCACCCATACCATGAGATAATAAGCTTGTGATTAACACACTCACACAGGATGTGGGAAACTGGGGATCATTTTATATGATACTGAAGGGAAAGATCAGTCTGGCTTGATCACAGGGTAACTGTGAGTCACCAATGTGATCTGGCAGGAGGAAGTAGATTAAAAAAAAATTACAGACAAACAGACCTACATTGTATCATGAGGGAATACTTCTAGCTAAGATAGGGAACAATTAATGTCATCACAAAACCCACTATCATAACATCAGCTGAATACAAGGTACAATTCTGGTCAGCTGTATTTAACAACATGAATTTTTTACTAGAACAGATGCAAAGATGAGGAGAGCAATAGGAACCTATTAGACAGGGATAAGACTAAAAGCTCCAGACACACCAAGCCTAAGTAAAGCAAAGCTAAATGAGTGTTAGAAGAGGAGAAAATATATGCTGCCCACATATAAATCTAAACTGAAAGTCAGAATATTTCTAAACATCAAGAGTGCAGAGGTCTGGAAGAACCAGAGGAGAGCAGAAAACCTAGCTGTGTTCAAGACAGAAAACAAGAGTCTGACCACTGTATTTCAGAGACTGCATGAATGGTGTGGTACTTACCACGGCAGAACAGCCCCAAATGACCCAGGCCACTCCTTTTGCCTGGGGATATTTCAATCCATATCTCTAAACAGTGTACCTGGAACACAGAGGCAGGGGGAAGGGGAGGGGAGGAGAGAGGGACTACCTCTTTCTGAACCTGTTCATATACTGAAAACTGACTTTAAAAAAGGATAAAATAATCAAAGCCCCAAACAAAACAAAACCACAAAACCAGCAACACTCTGGAAAGGGGGAGCAGAAATGAAGTACAACAGCTTTTAGCCAGCTGGACTACACTGTTGTGTAGGTTACTGACAAAGACACTTCATTCCCCACTCTGAGTTCATCCACTTAATCCTGTAAGGATCAGTATAAAGTATGGGAAAACTGTTCACTCCCTCTGCACAAAGACACGCATTTACTGAAGAAAGGGACCATCACTCCTGCTCAACAGCCTCTACCCTTGCAGCCTGCTTCTTGCAGCAGGAAACGCAGGTCCGAATCCTTTGGGGAAGAGACGGAGCTGACCTCCATCCCAACCACAGCACGGCAGGATCTTGGCTGAGCAGCTCTTCGGCCACCACTGGCCTTCAGGAAACAGTTGTGAGGCACACACAAAGTTCACCTCTGCGCTCCACAGCTCTGGGAACACGAACAGCAGTGAGACACACTTTGTTTGGATGGATGCGCGCTTTCAGGAGCCTCGACTCACTGGCTATGTTGGTCAATATTCTGAGACATCTAATTCTCAGCACTAAATAGACTAGGGGCTTCATACAAGGCTCTTCAGGTCTCTTTCACCCCTATTTCCCAAACCATTTACACACTGGCTAGTCTTCGTAACATTCCTCTAAGACTATATTCCAAAAAAGTCCTTAAAAGCCCCTCCTCAAGAACTCTGCAGTAAACACTCCACCATGGAAAGGCAATAATGAATAATATTCCCACAGTCTATAACTGAAACTTTACATAACATATACATAGAACAAACAATATAAAAAACTCTTCTAACAACTTGTGTGCATCACATGATTCATTCAATCCATAAAGGTGCTTCTCATCCCATGCCTTAAGAGAGTTAAAACCTTTCAGAAAATAGGTATTGACCTGCTGCTTTGGCTGAATTCTCTACTTCTCACCTCAAACAATACCTCTACCTAACCTACTTTTCCTAACCTAACCTATCCAATCCAACTCTTAATTCACCTATAGTACTTTCAAACAATAACTACTCATGGCATAAATGCAGTCATTAATACAAGTTTACCTGAATCAAAACCTGTCGTTTCACTCTTAGTTAGCTATGAGTGAAAGCAATGGGTCTTTTATTTAATGTAGCATCACCATACATAAAAGCATCAGCTTTTATTGAATTGTAAGCAATTAAGTTATACTGACACGTTTTAACTAATTTACAATTCATTTTTTAGAGGAAATTCAATTATTCTAAGTTGGCAGTTATGATAGGTTTGAGTTGTTGCAGCTAGTCTTTCACTCCCAATGAACAATTCTTTCTTTGTTACAACACTTGCCCAGCTGTGGTCCCTAAGATTTAGTCTGTGGCATCTTAAAACCTTAAAATAATTCTGAATGACCAATCTGGCCCTTACTAAGTTAATGCCACTGTTTTAACCACTACCTTCTTTTGGTGCATCCAGTAACACTAATGCATTACTATTTATAATTACCTATTAGTAAATCCATTCCCAATTTGGTATTTGAGCTTTTGCCAAAATTAATGCCAGTGTCCAAAACAAAAATACAGCAATGCTAAGGACAGAAAAAAATTAGTTTTCCCTATTTATCTTGAAGCACACAATATTCACTCAGAAAAAAACACCTTGATCAAAAACACAACTCCACCTCCAAACCACAGACTTCATAGTATCTAGCAAGGATGTTTAAAAACATAAGCTAAAAGGACTGCAGGCTCTGTATGTTTGAAGCTAAGAAAAGTGGGAAGCAATTATCACCCGAACTGTTTTGGGTTTTTCTAACATAGTTGCATGTAAACATTTCATCAGTTTGGATACATCAGTGTTCACTTTTATTCGCTCTTAAATTAAATCAGTAATGTACATAAATTTCCCTTATCTTGCCAACTACATAAGATGAATAGCCAGTCCTAAAGTACTTAAAATGTCACCAGATACTGGTGGTCTGCTAGAATGGAGAAGGATTGCAGATCTTGTCACAAATGCTCTCTCAAATGCCACATGGGGAAAACGTGTAAGCAGACAATAACAGAATCAGATGCACAGCGACGCCAGGTCCAGTGGGACTGGAACACACAAAAGTTGATGAACAAACAGTATCAAACACTGCAGAAACAAGAGCATCTAATAATTTTGGTACTGATTATTATTTTGCTCATTTCACGTCATAACACTTCAGCAATGCAATTATCTTGTCCATCACTTACCATTTTCTCACTGTAAACTGTCCATACCCAAATATAATCTAGACTATGTAATTTTTCACAGAGATGTTTTTTCATGCCTCACTCCCCCAACTTGCCTGATCTTATATTGTAAATACAGAACTTGCAAGCAAAAGGAAATTTCTTTTGGCCAGAAACACGATATGTATGCCCCACAGCAATGTTGCTCAGCATTCTGTTCAGTCTGAACTGTAATTTCTTGCCTCGGTTTCCACTGAACACAATTTTTATTTTACGTTTCATGTGAGCCAACACGACTTTTGTGACTTGCCTACTTCTGGCTCTTTGTTACAAATTTTTCTTAGGACAGCAGTTGCAAGAACCTCTCTAATGAGGAGTTAGTCTTGCTCTTTATGACATGGGTCAAAGTGAAACAATTTCAGTGTATCTCTTAGTTACTAATCATAGCTTAATTTTTAGGATAATTGAACCAGACTTCATAAACACCGGTATTCTGTGTAAAGTCACACGACTAGATTATAAGCTATTACTATCAAAAGATGGTCTCTTAAGAGTGGCAATTTTTAGTTACAAGGACTAAAATCAGTTCAGTAACTTCAAAGCACAGGGTTCCCAGCAAAATACAAATAAGAATAATTTCAAATATTTCTGAATTGCAGAAAACTTTAAATAGAGAAAATTTAAAGCACTTTAAAAAGTATATAACAGGTAACTTATTTAACTGACACTATAGGAGCTTTTTGTACAAACAGAATGTAATTATAAGTTGGAATTGAGTCAACATACTCTAAGTCAACACTTCACTCAATCAGTAGAAAAAACAAATTGCAAAATGACTCAATACAACAAAAGGACATATATAGAATAACTTTTTAATCTGTTTTGTATTTATTTAAAGTTAGTGTGCCAACAAACTTTAATGTCTTAAAATCTTGCATTCATTTGATCCTACTTATTTAGGAAGTCTTTTCTTATGCAAGAAAGCCCACTGAATATCATCATATTTGTTTGTATCAGGAAGACATTGCAAAACCAGTTTTTATGCTTGTGTGTGCCAGCATTATTGCTGTAATGTATGACTGATCATGAAATTACTTAATTGCTTTCCTTCCAAAGCCCTGGTTATTCCTCTCAGGTTAAGGTACAGAGCTGGCTGATTGTGAAATACCTTTAATCATTTGTCCATCTTCAAATGTAATATTCTACAAATGTTGTATTTGCATGTTAATCTTTTATTTGCAAAAATAAAATATTTACTAAACTGAACAAGACGAAAAATGTGGTTTTACACTTCACAAGTAAACCATAAAACCAGATTCCTAAAATGTGAGAGATACAGACACTAGAGATAAAAGTAAGAACTTATGTATCTAAAATTTACTACAGAGGTACCATTTACTATTTATCTTTTAGCATTTGACTTTTTCCCCTACATACATTTTTCAGTCTCAGTTTAGAAAATGCCAATTTGAGTTTGGAATGCATATAAGACTGAGTTAAAATACTGACAATGATTTGCCAACTATTATGATTTTTTACCTAAAGTGCCGAAGTCTTACTGCAATTTTAATTGCACTATTGGAAGCATTAAAATAATGAGTTAATTATGCAAGCCATTCAAAACATTTTATGAAAGTTGTATTTCTGGTTAATTCACTGCTGACAGGATGGTTACTAGAACATTTCTAAACCGTGGAATGTAATTCTTACAGTCAGTTCAGCTACTGGTTCTGTAGAAATGTTTCATTAAACATATCTATAGCCCTACTCCCAAGAGGATTTTCAGATCCTAAATAATAATGCAGTTAATAAAAATGAATATCTAAATGTATAGTTCTGTACAGGACAAAACTAAGGACAACTGTAACCACATGACAAAATTATTTTGGTACATGATGAACTACACAGAGTAATCATTGTTCACCACTAACAGAAGCTGGAAAACTAAACATCTGAACCAGTAAGGTAAGTGGTGCTGATCATAAGATCTGAGAAACACTAAATTCCCCAATATGTCATTGTGAACTCAGTATTGAGCATCATACAATCAGGTTATGTTTCTTTGCTTCTTACTACGTGCAAGCTAGTCTCAGTTTTACTGTGGATCTTACTGCGTTTGATGGTTGCTGGTGTTTTCTAAAGACCACCTAAAATTATGAGGAAAAAGGGAATATCAAAATAATGATTAGCAGAAAAAAAGCCATGACATGATTGCAGAAGTTGTAAAGGCAGATTACGAGTAGCAACAAAACAAAAAAAAAGCAAACAACTAGCAAAAAACTACCAGTCTCACTGGCACCTGCCTATGCATTTCTTGTTACTATCAAGCTAATGGCAAGATTATGGACCTAAATCAATACAAAAGAGAATCCAGGGAAAAGCCCACTGGCTATAGGCAAATCAACAATACAATGATCAAACCAATACAATTATGAAACTTACTGTCACTTTTGCTGTCACCTTCTTGTCTTGTAAATTCCTCACACACACACACGCAGAGCAAGAATCACTCTAGAAGCGACATCCTGTTCCTAACAAGTTTATTCCCCCAGGTCACATGAAGTCCCAGCTCACTCATCATCACATTCCAAAGATGCAGGTGCTCCATCCTGTGACCAGCATGCACTTCATCACTCACAGACAGACAACAACTGGACATCCAGAAAAGAAAAGCAGGAAAGGGATTATGCACAGGTTACCAAGTCTGAGGGATCACTAGGAAAGAAAGCATCACAGTCCAACCTACTTTCATTGTTTGTTAGTCTACTCCCACAGAATGTTCAGACATATGCCTACCAGGATGTCATTTCAGGGCATAAGAACGAGAAGATGGTGATTGGGACTCACCAGGATGGATTTACGCAGCTTAAATCATGCCTGACCAATATGATTGCCCTCTGTCATAAAATGACAGGATTTGTGGATGACGGATCATTGGTATTATCCACCTTGATTTTAGGAATACTCAAAAATCTCCCACAGCATCTTTGTACCTAACCTGATCTAAGTTACAGTGTAGATGGGTAAATTATTAGATGATAAAAAAAACCAAACCCACATCTCTATCATTAGGCTCAAACAGCAGCTCTTACCAATTCACAGTCTGCCCATGGTTACAAGTGAAGAGGTTAGGGACCCCATCCTGTTTAATTTCAGTTACAGTGACTTGCCAGAGGATACAGTGCACTCAGCAAGTCTGAAAACACTATACCTGTGGGTGTAGATGACACACTGGAGGGCAGAGTTGCCATTCAGAATAACTTAGACAGGGCCAACAAAAATGTCAGGAGAGCATAGCCTGAAGACCAACTTACTGGGGAGCAGCTCCACCGAAAACAAGCTGGAGGTCCTGGCAAGACATGAATCAGCTGTCCACCTGGCAGCAAGGAGAGCTAACAGCAGCCCAGGCTTTGGCAACAGAAGCACAGCCAGTGGACTGAGGGAAGCAATTGTTCTCCTTCATGCACAATCCATTACTCTGGTATCTGCACTACCAGGTCCACATTTGGATTCACACTATGAAGTGTGGACTGAAGCAGGTTCAGTGGAAGGCCACAGAGACATATGTTGGCTGGAACACATGTCCTTTGAGGAG
Organism: Atrichornis clamosus; assembly: GCA_013400975.1. NCBI lineage: Eukaryota > Metazoa > Chordata > Aves > Passeriformes > Menuridae > Atrichornis > Atrichornis clamosus. Next base: position 73,682 of record WBMZ01013223.1, on the reverse strand, counting down.
AAGCTGAAGACACTGGGATTGCTCAGCCTGAGAAAGCTTTGGAGTACTTAGTATCAAATTTTCAATCTCTAAAAGTAAATTATAAAATTTATGAGGCCAGGCTTTTCACCAAGGTGCATGGGGGGAGAACAATGTCAACGGCAACCTGGGAAGTTGTAAACATTTATTAGATAAGTGAAAAAAAAACCACTATGAGGATAAGGAAGCAATGCAACAGATGCCCTGAAACATAACTGAATTTCTGTCTTGAGGCTTTTCAAGATGCAACTGTTGAGGAATACATTTGGTGCAGGTAGCTCAGTTTGCAAGCTGCAGTGTGAGCTGCAGCTTGAGCTTTGTGTGAGAGCCTGAGACAAGAGGCTGTGAACTGCCAGCCAGAACGTGAACTGCATAACCCAGGGCATGAAGACTGGTAGCACCAGCCAGGTGGATGGACACTGAGAGACACAGCAGGAGGCGAGGACTCAGGAGGAAGAGCGATAAATTTGTGGCTTAGACTGTGAGGGTGTAAAAGCCCAGGGGTCCTTAGTTCATGGTCCTTTCTCAGAGGTACCAGCCTGAGTTGTCTCTGTATTACTCTGGCATTAATAAATCGGTTTACAGGATGAGACATCTAAGACACTGCTACGGAAAACCTGGGCTCAAACCGGTAAGGAAACCTGGTCTGACTGTGCATGGAATGTGCAGGGAGTCAAGCAGGCACCTGTCGGCTCCCTGGAGCCACCTGTTGTGGAGGGGCTTCAGTCGCAGCAGTGAAAGTCTCTGGCAATGGGAGAGTGATGGCCAGAGAGTCTCATGAATGGTCAGACTGGGAAGTTTCCTTAACAGGAACTTTGACAACCCAGATGGGACCCTATGCCACTCCCTTCTCCAAACATCCAACTGCAGGCACCCAGTGAGTTCACCTGGGATCTTTGGACATGGGAAACTTCAGATACACTCAAAACATGCTGAACAAATGATCTATATATGTGCAGTAAATTGAATGCCTTCACTATTCTCTGAATTGTAAGGACTTACGCAGATCAAAAGAACTGTGCATGGATGTATTTATTTAATCATGTGGCTGACCAGGGCCTCACAGAACATGTCCTTCAAAAGCCTCTACTCACTGCATCATGAAGACTGTACAACCTTAACCACAATTAATTCTAATTCATTTGGTAGTACTGCAGCTATGAGGGGAGCCACCAAAACCAGGAGCTAATTATAAATACAAAGAGCCTAGAGGTACAGGATAGACCTCACAGCTGATAAAACAGACTTTAAAGGTAGAATATAAACTGCAGTTACAAATTTTGAATATGATGCTACTCGGTGTTTTACCACATAACTCCATTAAGACAGGGAGCATGCTTTTGTTGTTGCTGTATGTAGTTTGTGGCCTCCCTAAGGCCTAATGGTCAGACAAAATATTACTCACAGGGATGAAACATAAAAACCATTTACAATAAAAGGCCAAATATGTTGCAAAGTAGTTTTCATTACTCCTTTCTCAGTCTTTTCAGGGGCACAAACATTTTTTACTTATGGCTATAATTTCAACCTTCAGTTGGAGCCAAATATTTTCCTATGGTACTTTCACTAATAAACAAATTCATGAGTTAGAATTAAGGAAGAAAAAAACCAACCAACCAAAAAGAAAGACACAAACCCAGTAAGTACACCACATACAAAGAGTTTTTTTTTACCACAGGAGGAGGAGAAGAATAGAATAGTTCACAATCTACTCTACAAGCAGGCCAAAATTTAAGATTAACTTTTCAACATCAACAGTTCTGCATTCAGTTGAAAAGCACCTACTAAAATTTCCACTAAAGCAACAATTTTTCTGTGTGAACCTATTATGGGTTATTTCCCATTTGACAAGAGTATCTTTCTGAAGAACAAAAATAAAGCCAAATCACTGCCTATCCTCCAGGTGAACAGTGTTGAGTCAGACCATGCTGATGAAAGCTGTGCAGAAGCTTATGTGCATCTCTTTTCCTTGAACAAGTCAGGGCAAAGTAATAGTACAGATAAAAGATAATGCAAAAAACCCACCAAAACCAAATCGGAGAGTTTCCATATGTAGAAACTAGGCACTTATGTGAGAAGTCCCTTGGTACAGTAACTTCTGACATTTAAGGAAAGGGTCTCAACAAGAGCCAACGCACAAAATAATAGCAATTGTTTTCTTTTAAGCCAGTCTCAATTATCTGAGCACCTATATTAAGCTAAAAAACAACTGTGAAGAAAAATCTCTGTTTTCTTCCTACTTTTAGAAAAATAAAAGGAGAGTTAACTGAGGATGACTTAAGAAATGTGGAAAGGTTCTGCCCATATCACCAATTTTGTTAATACATGAAGCACACCAGGCAACCATTTTCAAAACAGTTCACCACTGTTCTTGGTCAGCCATTCAGGCATTGTGTTTTTTTCCTTTAAACTAAGCAATGTAGAGATGAAAATGCCTGGAATTGAATTGCTGACTATTCAGTGACTGCTTCACTGAAGAGACAAATTAAAATGGGATCACCGTGTAACTTGACAGTGGATTTTAGTAATGTATGGGATTGAGGGTTTTACTCCTATTTTGGCTCTCCAGAAAAGTGTGAGCTATCAAAACATTACAGATGCAACACAGTAAGTTTCAGAAAATATTATAATGATTTTATCATTCTTTATGGATAAAGCTCCGAGGCACACACCAATCCCCAAACGTAATGTTTTGTATTGTTTCATCAGGATTTTATCCCGTACCACAGAATTACTGAAAACATTGCCCAGTTATTTTCCTTCATTTGGCTTCAGCCTTTGCTGTCAAAGTTTTCACTGTAACAGCTCCTTTCTGGACAGAAACTTGTACAGCCGTCCTCCACAAAAGAAGGATTTGTGCATACTCCTCCCCCAGAGTGTGCACAAATCTGCCATAATTCCTTCTGTACCTTCTTAACACTCAAAGGGACAAGTATGGTATTTTATTTTAATCACTGTAAGTTCTGTCGGATAATATTCCAACGCGACTTTTCATGCAGAGAACTAACAAGATCTGACAAGAGAGTTTAACTAAGGACTCGTGTTTTTAGAATTAGAAGAGAAGAGCGATGCTGACATCTAGGAAATAACAATGTTGGAGAAAGATAAGTGAAAAGCATAACAATATACTACACGACATCATAAAGCAGTGTTTTTCTATTAACTATGAGACGTTGTGGATTGAACTGCCACCCTAGAAGCTGATGAGTCTCTTCCAAGATGAGCTGAGAGACTAGGTTAATCAAGGAATCTGTCATGAACTACAAGAACACTTCCTGGGAGTGGGTACTATAGGATGCCAATAGAAGTTCTAAATATATACATATAATATTAAATATATCAGTCAGAAGAAAACGGCAACGAGCTAGGGATATGTTGATGACACTTAGGTTTAGGTACAGATTTGAAGGGCAGAGGACAGTAACAGCTGTCACTGGGATCTGCAGAATTGCTGCAATAAAAAAAAAAAAAAGCCTAGGCTGTACCTTCAAGGCACTAACCCAGTGTGAGGAATGAGTGACTTGGCCAGATGAAAGTGATACTGTTAGGCTGGTGAGGAAGAAAATCTGAGGAGACAGCAAAGACCATCTGTACCCTTAATGCACCCAACCAGCATTACCAACCTGAAGCCACTCTACCTCCCTTCAGTTTGTCCATCTGAAGTCAATCAAGGAAAACTGGGAATACTAAGCAGAAATTACAGGACAACAGTCCTTAGGGCTCCAAGGTTATTGTTACATTGGAAACTATGATTTTACTACGTGAGTTTTACCAGTGGAACACTTTCTGTGCAAAGATGAACAAACCTCATGACTGGCCTCTTACCACCACACCACACTTTGGCAAGACTATGCCCAGAACAGAGGAAGCAGCTATACACAGTCCTTCAAAAGACCCTTAGATACCCAGAATACACAACTGCCTTCTAACCTGGAAACTATCATGGCCCAATTTATAACTGAAAAGAAAAAAACCCCAAAATTGGCAGGGCATGGACAACTACAGAACAACTGTATTTCAGGGATTTATCAATCTTGGAAGGACAAATATATCCCCATTGAGCTGACAGGCTGTAGGAGCACTATACGAGTCCCTAATTTAACCTACTCCATTACATATATCCATTATTTTTCATGGTCTTTCATGTATTCACAAGACCAAACAGAAGAACTGATTCAAAAATGCAACCAGAATGCAGCTTTGTGTGTGTCTGGTGGTACTGGTCTCTCACACCGCCAAACCTCTTTAAGTGTCTGAATTCCAAAGATAGCTATAGATTGTTTAACTGCATCATTTTACCTGAATGTTGTGACTTTCAAGTAAGAAGTAGGCTACGAACAAAAATATTCTCATTTGTGATCCAGAGATTTCAACTCTTTAGCAGAAGCCAAAGATAATGCATGAGGTAAACATATTTTAAAACACAGTACATACCTGAATTAATTTTAGGAATATATGTTGGTGTGTATTTGCTTTGATTTTCCTTTCCCTCTCACTTTCCAACCATAATAGTTAGACACTAGATTCCCTCAGTTGTTAACTTCACCAATCTGGAAAGACCTGAATTTAAACATTTGCAGATGTTGAAATTTTCCCAAGTGTTTAAAAAAATAAACACAAAGAGTTTCAATAATACACAAATTTTACAATTATTGGAACAAAATACAAAAAGAGTTAGATTTAAAAACCATCCTTCCTTCCAATGTGCAAAACTAACCTAGTACAGTTGATACATTGACCAAAAACTGCTCAAATATTTAAGAATATATTAATATAAAAACCACTATTGCACCTTCAGTCATCGTGTATTTAAAAAAAAAAAACCCTCTGATTTCATCAATCTTTTCAGATTTATTACTTTCCTTGTTTTTCCCCTCTGAAAGGTATTGCAAAAGCTTCAAGGGGAAAAAAAATAAAAGTAAAATAAAAAGCAATAGTTAAGTAAATATTTAGAAAACTAACTTCCTCGATGAGTTATTTCAAAATCACTTCAGGACAGAAGCAAAAAAAAACTGTCTGAAAATGTCCATGTTATTTCTTGTTTTTCTCTCACGTGCCTTTTGTGTGGGCTTTCCTGGGTTAGGTCCAAGAATTACAGCTATTCCAAGCAACAGAACTGGGATTTCACAGTTACTGCAAACGATGCAAGAAGCCTCATAGGAATGATCTCACTCTATATTAACCAAAGAGATCTCTACTTATTTTTAACAGAGCATTTTAAGAAGCATAAAGCTCCTTTCAGAATATGAAAACCCCAGAACATTAAAATCCAAATACTGTTGTCAGGAATTGTTTAGGTATCTGCTATTTAGGAATTCTTTAGCTACTAATAAATAATAGATTCTGAATACTTTAAAACAAATAGTAGTAAGGTGTATGTCAATCTATATTAAAAAAAAGTTAAACCCAGGATGATCAACATTTTACAGAAGGGTCAGTCTCTGCAAACCTCTCAAGAAAAAAGATGAGGTAAAGAAAATTAATGAGATTGACTGATATGTCTCCTGGACATCTAGAACCAGTGTTTTAAAAAACTCCAAAGGCCAAATTCTGAAAACAGCTGGCAAAGCAAGAAAACATGAGTGCAATGTGTTCTTTAGAGAAGTTAATAAAATTGTTAATCATAAACATAACTAACATCAAAATTATTTACTACTATACCCAAAAGCCCACGTGACACAAGGATTCAAACATGAGTACATTTGATAGGTGATTAGGTGGAAGAAGACATTTCTTCATGTGCTACTAATACAAGAAAACAACCAGAGAAACGAACACAGGAAATCCATAGTGATCTGAATGAAACTATTAAGTAAAGAAACTGATTATGACGTAGCCTTTATTTAATGCCACTGAATATGTCAGATTAGGCACTATCATTGTCTCCCTGGGGGAAAGCCATCAATGAGGTTTTGTGCAACTCTTTCCAACCACAGCTAATTCTACAGCGCTTAGCATAACTTAGAATATTTGTCTAAACTCTCATGTCAGCAAAACCCTTAGAGAACTAGGTTTCAGTTGTGGCATCTTAACTTACAGCCTAGTCAGAAGCACCATATTGTGCTCCTTTAGCTCGAACACAGCACTCACATGCTGTCTCCTCGGGGTGAGAACAATCTGCCTGCAGAGTGATTGGTACAGCAAGAGCCAGAACTAGGACTGAAGGCTACAGTAACACAGCTCTAATGCAATCTCCACCCAAGTCAGCCGCTGCCTTTGGCAACTGCCATCGGTCTCTCAGAGACCAACTTGTGCATTTTATATCAACTACCTAAGTTCAAATTTAGCACTTTGTGCAGAAGCTGGGTGCCTCGGAAAATGGATACTTACTCAAGAAATATGCAAATAAAGTACTGGAGCCTAGTGTTATCTGTTTGAAATTCCAGTTGTACAAGTGATTTGAGAAGCCGAGCTCCAAATCCTTTTCCTGATTCTTCTTCCATTGGTAGCTAACTCTTTTTAAAAATACATATAAATTCAGGCTTCTTCAGAAATTGTAGTGTCCCACCGATTTGTTCTTGGAAGCATCTAACAATTCTAGACACCTTTCCATCTTCAACAGAGTATATTAAAGAATCCAGACAAATTCCTGTTTTATAAGACTATCAACTGGCTCTATTTAAAACTGCATCTAAAAGTTCCTGACCTACTGCTCTTCATCACTGCTGTCCTTTATTTAAGAGCCTCACCTCAGAAAACACGGATAAGAGTTTCAACCTGACATCTCGCCTGAAACAAAAATTATTCAGGTAATTAAATACCTGTTGTGGTTTTGCAAGACCTGGTTTTTGGTAGCGGGGGGGCACTGCAGGGGTGGCTTCTGTGAGAAGCTGCTGGAAGCCCCACCATCATGTCCTGCAGGGCCAATGTCTGGCTGGCTGCAAAGATGGACATGCCACAGGCCAATTAGAAGTGGTAACGCCTCTGTGATAACATATTTAAGAAGGAATTCAAAACAATTCTGGTTGCGCAGTTGTAATTTCAGCCAGGGAGGAGGAGGATGTGAGCTGAAAAACACAACATGGAAACACCAAGGTCAGGTCGGAAGAAGATACAGCAGGGCTGGAGCCGAGATTCCTCTGCAGCTGGTGGTGAGACCATGGTGAGACGGGATGTCCCCCCTCGCAGCCCACGGAGGACTGCAGGCATGTAGAGACCCACTTGCAAACGGCAGCGGGGANTTAAAAGGACTGCAGCCTGTGGAATTACAGGGGTGCAGAGACACTCTTGCAAACACTGGAGCAGGGGGATGCTTGAAAGGACTGCAGCCTGTGGGGGAGTGACCCGCACCCCAGCAGTTTGAGGGCCGCTGTTGCCTGTGGGGTGGACTGATGTAAGGGAGTGGTTCCTGAAGAACAGCCTTCCAGAGAGGGACCCCACCGTCCAGAAGGGGAAGACTCCAATCCTTGCATTATGAAGACCTGACCAAAATTGACCCCCGCCCCTTGATTTTCTGTCTCCCTGTGCTGTTTGGGTAGGAGGTAGAGCTGCGAGGAGGGAGTGGGGGAGGGGAAGAAGGTGTTTTTTTCCAAAGCTCGGATTACTTCCAGGTTTTTTTCTTTTCTGTTAGTCTTAGTATAATAAATTAACTCTTATATCTCTTAAGATAAAGCCTCTTTCAAATCATTTGAATCATAGACCTCGTGGACGCCTTGAATTTTTTTTTTCTCTCCTCTGGCTGCAAGGAGTCAGCGAGCCTGGGTAGTTCCTGGCCTCTGGCCAGGCTCAAACCAAAACAACACCACAGGACTGAGCACTTCACCAATGATCCAGAAGATGCTGCTGTCCTTTAATCCATGACAGAGTTTATACTTTAAACCTGTATGCAAGATCAGAGTCTTAGACTGTAAACTTTCCAATTTTCTCCTCATGAAACACTGCTTATGCTTTTAGTGTTTTAGCCAAAAAAATTAGATTTCATCCTCCTTAGACCAGTAACAGTGTTGACTGTCAAAAATTGTTATGTTCTCATGTAAATTAAATGACTTTAGTTCTGGTAAGTGAAAGTTTGAACCAAATGGCCCAGGCTCTAATATATGTGCAACAATGTATTTTCACAGCTCTCCCTTTTGGCAGGTAAGAAGCTAACAGAAAACAGGTAGCGTTTGAACACTGAACAACTTTTGCTACTTATGCTTCAGTAAGTATAAGATGTGTATTTCAGTTTATTTGGCCTTCTCTCAACAGTTTGTAATATAAGTATTTCTTTAGTCAAACAATCATGTAGCAGAACAATTAGAGACTAAACTATAATTATATGTTGTATTTGATGGAATGAATAAGTGAAGTGGCTATTTCAACCATATGGGTTATTTATAAAGAGTACTGAATTAACCATCACAAAAAGAACAAACAAGAAATTTTTGGATACACAATGGTAGTGAGACTCACATGGGTTGCTCTCTTGCCTCATCCCACCATCATCATTCCATGTACCTTCATTTGTAGTCTAACACACCACTAACACTCTTAAACTCAAAGAACTAGAACTTCTCAAACTCTCAGAACTAGAAAGAACTGGATGCATCTCTCAATTATGCTACGGATTTGTGCGGTGACCAACACCAAGTCTTGGTTGTTGCCATGCCTTGAAAGCAGATATAACCTTTCCCTGTGTGTGCAGGACACTTTGAATTGGTGATTTCCATGACTCTTACATGCTTGTCTTTAGAAAGCATGTAAGTTCTTACCTAACTAGAAACCTAGGTATCGTATGGGGGCTGACATTCTGAGAAATAAATCCCAATGCAAAAATAATTTCGTCATTAAAATTCTCACAAATGTGCAAAATTAAGCAACTATAAATATCAAGCTATTTTTTAAGCAACATATTGCAATTTCATTAAGAGTTTATGGTGAGCTAAAATTTATAACCACAATACTGACTGTAACATTCACTATTGTTCAATATCAACTCCTATTCTTAATTGTATACTTATTACAAGTCCAGTGAAGCTGACAACATATTTTATTCATGGCTTTCTCCCAATTCAGTGAAAATGAATTTGAATCCATTTCATTATGATAGCATTCTTTGCCTTTTTCTTTTCATTATAAACATCAAGCTTTATTTTAAATGTATTATCTCAGAGCTTAATGCATGAACACTGCTTGGAAAATTAATATCCTTCAATACAACTCCCATGCATGGGAGTTATATTGCTAACTCAAAATTGCCCCCTGACCATCTTTTATCAGTGATAAATAATGTCTGTAGAATGCTTCATCTGGTTACCTGTTTCTTCAGAGACTGAAAAAACTACTGTATAAGATCAAAGAAAAAAAACCCACCAAACTTTGTGTCTATAAAGAACAAAGGCAGCACTTGTACCTATAGGAATCCTTGAGCCACAGCTGCCCGGAAAGAGCATTCTAGGGAAGCATCACAGTAAGCTTTCCCTATCCTAGTCCTCTCCAGGCACTTACCAGAAGAAACTTTGCTGTAGTCTGGTATGGCATTTGTAATATTCTTATGGGTGCTCTTTAGAATGATTCAGAATGCAATCTATGACAGAAAGAGCTGATGTAAAACACAAGTATATAGTCCATCATGTTTAAGAGTTTTGATAGGCTCGTACCAGTTATTACTAACTGCTTTAAGACAATTTAAAGATTTTAGAGCACTCTTTCTACTTTACTGGCAACAGTAATAAAACCATTAATGTAAACCAAACTGCTCTCCTACTCTATTATTATTTACCTTGACTGACAGGGACATCCTTCAACATCCTTCCAGCCAGGTATTTCAAGCCTTTATACACGAGCACCCACAATCTACAGGTTAACTTGTTTGTATCTGTAAACTGGCAGTACTCCATACAAACAGAATTATATTAGTCTCAGCTCTTTAAAAATGATTAGTGGATATAACAGAAATAAACCAGTGCAATATACAGGTTATCACTCCACATCACCTGAGACTCAATTCTGGTTCCACTGAAAGGGGGAAAACTTCAGTTTCTCCACAAGGAAGCTTTATTTTCCCAGTTTCTTCATATTATTTCAACCAACTTTACTCCAAACGCAGCATCTGATGTACTGAAGGACAATGGCGATGCACACAGGAAATACTATCACGATGGACCTACTTAAAACTACAAAAATACATGTTTACATTCTTCCCAGGGCGAATCATGCAGCGATTTTTTAAAAGTCCCCACAAGCGTATGAAGGCACTAAATGTGCAGCCTTTGCTATTGCCACAGCTCATCACACACGCACACACACAGGCACAGTTATTTTAAACACCGTGAAAACCCTCCCCAGCGAGCGCGCAGCCCTAGCACAGCCGGCGACACGCACCAGAAGTACCATGCAGCTTCGTGCCATGCCAAGCCGGTGAGGGCGGACAAGGTGGCGGGGCCCCGGGGAGGCTTGACAGGAGAGTCTCAGCGGCTCCTCGGAGCCGCCGCAGTCCCGTCTACACCTTCCTCACAGAAACTTCACAGAAATCCCTGCAGGAGCCCGTGAGTGCCCAGCCGCGCAGTGGGGCAGCGGCGGGACGGCGGCGGGGGCAGCACCTGCCCCGCTCCTCAGCTCTCCGCCAGCCCTGTCGTGCGGCTTGGCCCGGTGAAGTAAAAGCCAAAACAAAACAAAACAAAAAAAGGAGAAGTTGGCCGTTTCTGTTTAAGGCTTCGGGCACGGCCGCGATGTGAAACCGGAAGCCCACGGTACCGACTGCGGGCCTCCTGCCGCGCTCCCGCCCGGTTATGTAAGGCACAGCCGCCCCGACGGAGGGGGAGCCCCGCGCCCCTCGGAGACACCTCCGCGTGGCCGGGCAGCTGCGCGGGCCCTCCCTGTCCCCTCCAGCCGATCGCCGCGGGCCGCCCCAGCACCGCTCGGCCACTCCGCAGGTGCCCGTCCCGCGGGCGGAATCCCTCCCCGCAGGGAGCCCGGGGCCACCTACCGCTGCCCGCCCGCGCCGGCCCCGCCTGCCCCAGGTGTCCCGCAGCGCCGCACGTCCTCCGCCGAGCCCCTGCGGCTGCCCTGCCGAGGAGGATGGGACGCGGGGCTCACACGGCGAAGAGCAAGAGAAACAAGCCGAAAGGCTGCCCCCCGTGCGCCGCCCCGGCTGAGGCGCTCGCTCTGCCGCCTCCCTCCCCGGAGCACAACAACAACAAACACGGCGGAGCGCAGCGTGCGGGGCGGGCACGGCCCTGGAGCCGGCGGCCGTGGGGAGGCCCCGGCTGCCCCTCTCCCCTCCCCTCCGCGGAGCCGCGAGAAGAAAAAAAAACCCTCACAGAATAATAAAAAAAGAAATTAGTAAATCACAACGCACCCGGCGTGTCCTCCTGGGCTGCTGCGCTCCGGGGGCTGCATGCAGCGGGCGGGGGCTGCCAAGGTGCGAGAGGGCAGAGCGCACACGCACCCACAGGGACCGGCGGCCAGGTGTGGGGAGAGGCAGTGATGAAGCCGGGAGTGGCGGCGGCCAGGTGCGGTGCGAGAAGAGGCAGGGATGGAGCCGGCAGCAGCGAGGGGGGAACCTCCGCGCCGCGCTCAGGAGCGCCCGTGGATCCCTCCCGCCGCCACAGAGCCGCGCCTCCTCCGCCTGCCGGCGAGCAGCCCTCCCCCTGGAAGCCCGGCGGTGCCCCCCGGTACCTGCGCGGGAGGTGCGCCCGGCAGCCGCGCCCCGCCACCCGCCCGCCCCTCGGCAACCAGGAAGGAGCGACGGGCGAGAGCTCCCGCCGGCGGAGGCGGGCAGGGAAGGGCAGGGAACCCCGAGGACCAAGGAGGAATGGGAAGCCCGTTACCCCGCGTCGGGCACCGCGCTCCAGCCGGGAAAGGGACGCGAGTGGCTCTGGGCTACTAGGAGCTGGGTTTGGCCATAGCCTCTGCGAGGCGACCTGTGGCCACCTGCCCGCCTGCTGTGCTCGCCCGGGGCTCGTTGCCCTCTCGGACCCGGCTGCTGTGGACCGGGAACTTCCTTCCCTAACTGGGCTTACTGGGATCCTGATAAGTCTGACTCATGGGGCGGGAGGAAAAAGAGACCTGCAGTTTTAGACTCACACAGCGCAACAGAGAGCGAGTATCGCCGTGCTCTGCCCAGTCCGTGGCCCTTGGTACATCTCACTGTTCCAATGGGAATCACGCACTGTCTGATGGGCTTCTGCAGCCCATGAGCCGGTGTCACCTTAGCGCGAGGCACTGGCGAACTTCGACCACCTGTGTGAAACTAAGTTTCAGAGCGTGAGCCCAGAGAGTCTGGAGCAGAGGGATGAGAAGCTCTCTTTTGCATTTCTTCCAGCGTTTGGGGGGCACTTCAATTTCGTTAATACTTTGGGCAAACAGTATTTCCATCCAGTTAAAAAATGCAAAAGTACTAAGTACATTTATGGTTTACTTTTTATGAAGTAACTTTATTTGAAGAGTTCATTGGTGATTGCTGTTACCAGTTGCACCTGCATCATGTTTAAACCTCAATAGACAGAGAGTTATTAAGCTACACAATAATTTCTCATTATGTAAACCTTTCTTTGTCTTGCTATTCATCTCCGAAGATGGAGGAGGTTTTATTTTGGGCCAGATTAGAAACTTTATATTCTCATGAATAAACAGTTATTTGAATAAATATTTCCATTGTATGAAATGCACATTCTACCTTCCTAATTCCTTACAGTGCAAAGTGAGGAGTTTACAGCATTAGTCTTTATTGTATATGTGAAGACTACCATGCAGATAAAATGCTGGAGTGTGAGTTAGAAAAAGGCACAGAAGGAAGGAAGGTTTGCAGAGGAAAAGGACAGGTGTAGTATCACCACCATGAGCAATTCAAAGTCTGGAAATTTTATATTAAGAGTATGTAAAATACTGTTTTGAATCTTTCCTCACACTTCTTCACTGGCAAAAAGGTATCACTTCTTTTCCCAGAAATTTGAGGAGCATACAAAGTGTGTCCGATACTTTAGCTTTGTGTATATTTTTTACTTTTACATGGTAACTTCATTAAAAAGCATGAAAAAAGAAACCAATATTTAACAACTTTAAAAGACAACACTCAATTTCAGATTTCAGGTGGTCATCTCTGTCTTGTTTGCATTAAATTCTCAGGGGAAAATTAGATCCAAAAATCTCATCTGAACGCACTCTCGGAAGACAGGTGAATACATTATGGTAATGAGATTAGAACCCAAATCTTGCATTCTTTCATGTTTAATGTAGGTTTGACCTAGAATAATTATCCTGTGGGCTGTGGCTGATGTATTTACATGTGTGAACATCTTTGCATACAGGTGTGCATACACAAATTATACATTTATATCTATATGTGTGTGTGTGTGTGTGTGTATCTATATACAATCATGCGTGCTTACTCTATTGAGGCCTAAATGTCAATAAAGGTATGAGGAAACTCACAATTGCAGAACGTGAATTGTCATACAGTACGTGGGAAAAAATTTGGAAAAATTACTACCCTAGTACAGCTGTGTTACATGGCATAGCTGCAACATGTCTTTCTTAATGTATTAAATATCTCTCCACTGTTCAGTTTGGAGTTTCTTATTGTTCCAGCACTTTTGTATGTAAGCAGATGTCAGTATGCTCAATTACATACACGACTAAAAATTAAACTTCTGCAAACACTATAATCAGTGGACATCACTGATAGCTAGAAACGTAGACATTCTAATTTGTTTCTTATAATTCTCCTACTAATGAATGCCAGCTTCTGGAAGCCTGCAATGACAAAAGCAAGTGTGTATGTTCAACAGCAATGTGTCCACATCTGCAAAGCCAGTCTCATTTCTTCTGTTTGCTTCCTTTTGCAGGGAGAAAAGAAAAATGTCATCTTCTTTTTAAATACTCCACACGCTATTTCACCCCCAGTCTTTGGGTCACCGTAAAGAGTTCTACCTGAATAAAAGACAGTATGAAAACAAGTAACATGGAAAATTAATCTTGATTTTTTTTTTAATTAACTTTCCAGTAAAAATTGCTTGAGTCAAGTGTAAAGTGTTTCTTTATGCAAATCAGAGAAAGGCAATGAAAGGAGAGCAGAATTTGAACAATATTTCATATGTACTTTTTTACTAGAATTGGCCATTTATTATTCCTAATGAGAAACAATTGACCTTGTTGGCCAATAGGTTAGACTGATTAGGCAAACTATAGTTTGTGTCTGAAAGACTCATAATGGGTAACCAGACCAACATCATATAAACTCAAAGAAGGATTTAATTAAAATTCATGGAATGCTGTTGAATTAAGATGAAAGAACAGCTATTCACTTTCAAGAATTGAAAATGACAAATGGCAAATGCTGTAATGAGGAACCATCATTGAGACAGTGGAGACTGCTGATACAAGATTAACGATATCAAGTCCTACATGTGGAGGAAACATAATCTACATCTAATTAGGAATTAATTTGAAATTTTTCATGAATGGACCTTCAGTGAACTCCAGATGATAACACTTTCATTTAAGTTTTAGAATCAAGTCTTGATTATAAAGATTTACGAGGTTTCTGCAATTTCACACAATCTTTGATTATGGTTGAGTCCTTGAAGATAACACAATGCTTACCCTATTTTTGTAAGCAGAATCAGACAAGTTCTTGACACTTTTTTTTCCGAGAAGACTGTGATTCAAGAGCATTGTCTCAGCAAGTATCTGTCTGAGTAATGTCAAACTGTGTCTATAGGCAAACAGAACACCGTTATCTGCAGATGCTGAGAACTATCACACACTGGGAGCTATGTATTAGTAATCAGTGTATCCCAAATTTAGACTTGGTTACTAAGAATTTTCTGTATGGTCAAGGTGGCTAAAATTTAGATCTCTGTCAAATATTTAGAAAAATGGCTCAAAATATGTCCTTCCTCAGCAAATACCTGTGAAAGGGGCAATGAAAAAGCTACCATTTCTGAAGCCTTTGAATCTTAAAAAAATTGCATTTTTACTCTCTCAAAGAACCTTGAGAATCAGGTAGGTGTTCTGCAGCCACAAGGGGATAAACCCTCTACAGAAATCTTATCAGAACTCATAGGTTCTTACTAGCCATGGGTATTAAGGCATTTGACCTCATTGTAAATACACATTGTAAAGAAAACCTTTCTCCTGGTAAATTATGATTCCCTACTGGATGAATACAACAGTGGATGAATGACAATATAACAGATATTGACAGTCCTTGCAAATATCCTTGTCTGAATGAGAAAGTAAAGCAATTGTTTACAGAAATACTGGCATTTAAAGATCTGAGTGACATTGCATTTTAGAGCAGAAATAACCTATCAGTGATCAAACAAGAATTTTTGTTCCAAATTCTTTACCTAAACATATTGCCTTCAAATTCTAAAGCATTTTTCAAGGGGTGAGTATAATTTTTATGACACCACCAATATCCTGTTTGCAGAAAAAGACTGAAAAGTGGTTGTAGTAGCACAGGACCACGAAGATGAAGGTAGCAGGCTTTCATACTCATTTTCTCTATTTTCTATATTTTTTTTTGTCTCTGTCTAATCGTTTCCTCTGACAAACCAGTTTTCTGTGAAACTGATCATCTCACAGGATATTTCAAACCCATCTCATGTACTGCTGCAATATAGGTCAAAGAAGTCCTGTGATAAAAGGAGTTTTTATTGTTCTGTTTCTTCTAACATGAATATTCCAGCTAATAGAAAAAGTTCATCAAAAATATTTGATGCGTTCAGGTGCTGTTAAGAACATTACCATGTTTCTGCTTTTCACTTAATCAGTAGAGAAAACATGCCTGATGTGTGTGGTTAATTTACAAATGAATGAATAGAAAACAAGCCTGTGTATAAATACCTCTTCACTTATACAAATTAAAGTGTCTGTATTCTCAGTAATTACTTACACATGCATGCACATACAGAGATATACATAAATATGACACATTTATATCCCTGTTTTCCTAACCTATGATAGAGTGTGTTAAAGGTTTCTGGAGGCAGATGGAAAGTTAACTTGAAGAGAGACAGAAATTAATATATACAGGACTCTACCTGCTATGAATCTCTGTTCTTCCCATCTTCCCCTTTTTACTTATTACACCTTGGCTCTTACATTACATGTTCCTCAGAACTGGGACTTCTCTCTGGGATGACCAGCACAACACTTCCCCTATTTCAGGATAGGTGCTTTTAAAATAACAGTCCTCGCTCAGTCCAGTGCCAGAGGAAGTTTTGCCCGTCTGTGTCTCCATCCATTTTCTGAATCCAGTATCTGCAGTGTGTTGAAGTACTGGTTTGTTTCTAATGCCAGTTCTCCAGCTATTTCGAGAAATCATCTTTATTCCAGAGATGTGAAATATCTAACTTTCTATCACACTGAATTTGGAAACAAATGTAACAGGCAGGGCTGTCCAATTCAAAATCCTTTTACTTTTCGTCATGAAAAAAAAAGAGGAAGAATGCTTTAGTTCAGCTTTTAAAATTAAGATTTACAAGACCCCAAGTGAAAGTTTTCAAAAAGGGTAATTGGAAAAGAAACCAGGTTTAGAACATAAAGACTGATTTAAGGTACTTACTAAATAAGAATATTTGCTTGACACCCACAATGAAATATCTTTTTATTATTCTTTATATAATTGTAAGATTCTGACATTTGAACATCCAGGTTCATTTCTATGAGGGTAATAAAAGAGGTATTAGAATATATGATAAAAGATAATGACAATATTATTTTGTTTACTATAGCCTAATCCTTGAAATGAAAATCTGCAAAGGTTGAGATTTGTATTATGTGCAATTTGTGACCACCTAGCTCTTGGAATTCACTGCAATTTGAGAATAAATTACAAAATGTAGATGTGTCTCTAGAAGAGAATCTAATGTGTGCTCAGATCAGTTTTACACTAAGTAAAACATACTCCTTAAATCTCAAACATGACAGCCATCATTATAGTTTCTCCTGCTGCAAAAGAGAGAAGCTGTAGTCACTGTGTGGGCAGACATCTACAAAGCTCTGCTTTATTGCTATTCAACGCGTTTCCAACCAGAGGAAGTCAACCAGCCTCACACAAAAAACTTACTCCAGAATGCCTGAACACAGCTGCAGCAGCATCAGCATAGAAAGAATAGAAAACATTTTTAATAACTGAACTGGGGCCTTTCCCTTCACACTACAAAAACCAATCTCCTCCTACGAAAAACAATCACATTTGGCAGGTGGGGTTCAGCTTTGTAGGATGGGAAGTCATGCCATTTTACAGGTTAGCTATTGCAAAATATAGAGGGATCTGAAAACAAGCAGTTTTCAACACAAATCTATGCAAAGTGTACAGTTATAGAGCATGTTCTTGCTTGCATTGCTTTCTCCTTTTCCCCACTGGGAAATACTTTTCTCTTTCATACATGGCACTGTGCTAACTACTCTTTTATGTTTTCTTTCAGTTGGAGCAGATTAAATAGCTAGTGCAGTATACATAAGGAGGAATTTTATCAACTATGCTTACAGTACTTGTTAATGGACTGCACATAACTTTGTTCTGCTACTGACTTTAGCTCGAGTTGTCAATGTATAACATTCCCTCCCCCAAATTCTACATTTGCAAAGTGTGCAAGTTAGCAAATTGAAGGTGAACAACAAAAGGAAATTATTTGCACCTGTGAAGTTCATTTTCAGAAAGTATCCTTGCAGGGTGTTGTGTCACTACAATGGAAGATTCAGAAACACGGATGTCAGTAGCATTTTTAAAGATTAGCACAATAGTATCCCAATTTTTTCCAGAGAATGCCTATCCTTGGTGATTTGTTTTGACTGGCAGGTGTGTATTGACTTATGCTATGGGGTAAACAAACAGTCAGTTAGAAAAAGAGAGGCTTTCAGTAGCAGTTCATTCTTTCCAGGGTGTGCTGTACTGCATTGCTTAATGCTAGAATTTACCCCAAATTCAGAGATAGTGAATAGAAGGAGGATTCAATCCTCAATCAGAAAATGCTTCAGGTTTATGCACCTAATAAAATT
Organism: Atrichornis clamosus; assembly: GCA_013400975.1. NCBI lineage: Eukaryota > Metazoa > Chordata > Aves > Passeriformes > Menuridae > Atrichornis > Atrichornis clamosus. Next base: position 55,733 of record WBMZ01013223.1, on the reverse strand, counting down.
AACCATAATAAAATATTGTTGCTTGAACTGGCTGGGAAAAAAAATGTAAAAATTAGAATAACGGGGAAATCTGATTCTATTAAAACAGATACAGTATTTAGTGATCACTGTCAATAAAGTTCTGATCTTGTGTTCATGAATGATGGTAGCTTAAATAATATTGTTTTCAATTCTCTTCTTCTTTACAGTCACAATGCAACAAGACTCAACTTTGAAAATCCACAGCCTCCAAACATGCAGATTATACGTGACTATCCTGGAAGCTGCAAGTGGGTTTAAGCAGGTTAATTGCTATCTTATGGCTCCACAGTAAATACTAAAAACTTCACCTTAGATAACTCTAGAATTGACTATGCCAAGCTTTCTACTTCTTGGGCAAAGCAAATGTAAGGTATGATAGGGCAGGACTGCTTAATATTCATTTTAACCTGCGTGTTAGGTCTAAACTCTAAATGCTAACTACCCTAGTGGATTTTTAGATATAGATTGCAAAACCTAAGTTTGCTTGCTTGTTTTCGCATGAAGAAAGCAACCTTCTGTACGATCCTAATATACAAAATGCATTAAACTATGTTTTGGAGGTCGTAGTGAGGGGCAGAGCACAAATAAACTGCTTTCCCAAATAATTGAAATTTAACAAAATTGTAAGCATCCAAAACTGAGTCTTCCAACGGGTGGTGGTAACCACCTGGCAATACTTCCAACTGTATCTATGATCTATTTTGTTCCTAATTATTAGGTATTTCATAATGTATTTGATGTAAATGTCTTGTAAACAAGAAATTATATGCAAAATTATATGCACTTATGAAACAGGTAAATATACCTGTTTCCCAAAATATACTACTGCATAGATTTTAAGAGGTTCTCTGGTCTCTGTCATAATGAAAATGATGCAGCTTCTTTGTGTTTAGTTGTTTTAAATATTAAAGTTTCCTCTTGAATGTAAAAGAATAGGCAGCTCGAAGATAGCAATAGTCTACCATATCCCTGGGTTTTCCATTTCTGATAAGCTCTAGTTACTAGTATAAAACTTTAGTTTCATTAACAGAAAAAAATTTCATAAACAGGAAATTAAAAAATAGCTAGGTAGTACAAAAGAAGGTGGCAGTAAGAGGAAGTACATTAAAAAAAAAGAAAACACGTAATACAAAAGAAACAAATTACAGATTTAAAAATAAAAGTAGTTCAGAGAAAACTCAGGCTTGAGTAGATAGTAGATGATAGAGGACTTACTGTCTATTCCATGGAATGAAGATTTCGTTGAGCATAATTTCCAATGAAAACAACCCATAGCTCAGAATTTGCTGATTCCATGGTAGAAATAATTACTTGCCAGTGATTAACTAGATTTATCCCTCAGATAAGCTGTATCTGATTTTTAGCTACTGATCATTGACAAATAGACTAATTAAAATTCACTTAGTCCTAGTTAGTTTCAGTGCTTATAGAAAGAATGCTTAAATATTATGAGACTAATGAACAGTTATGACTTGGTCAAGCAAGGAGTGACTGTATTTGTTGGTGCAAGTTTGTTACAAGGGAGAAGTCCTAAGCTTATTCCAAGTTGAGCAAGAGGAAGAGGTATGCTTATGAAGGTTCACTTTTTTAATGACTCTGTTATATGAGGTGTTTTCTTCTTACATACAAGCTGCTACCATGCATTTGTGTCCACTACTTCATGTAATAATCATTGACACAAGTATATAAACAGTGATTTTTGAGAATAGGAGCCTAAAATGGGCTCTTTAGTCCGTATTAAAACACCTGAACAAATGACCTGATTTGCAGTAGGAGCACATTTCAGCAACAACCAATGTTAGTGGGGATTCTCGAATGCCTAGAGACTAAAGGAAAATTTGGGACTCTGATGCATTTCAACAGGGACACACCCTACCGTTGTCCAGATTCCTTCCTGTTTAATATGAGCTGGATAAAAAAGATGCCCATAAAACAGGTGGAAGAAGCCAACTGAGAAAGAATGCAAGTAATTTGATAGGATAATATGAAAATTAAAGAAATTAATCTGTAAATTGTTCCTAGACAGTGCCTTTATGAAAGGGCAAACAACGGCATTAATACAAATGGGGAGTAGGCAGCAGTACTGTAGGAGGCAGCTGGGGCTTACAAGTATAACATTAGCTTCATTAGACAAAGTGTGAACCTGTAAATCTTCCACACTATTAAAGATAGCTATAAGCAGGACAAATGAGAGCAGAAAGAAGGTAGTTTCATTTATAGCAATAAATGTTTAGAGATGGTGAACCCTAAAAAAAAACACGGGGTGAAGAACCAGAATGAGTTCCAGCTCCTCTGGCCTTGGACACGTTCTGTCTGCAGCAGTGTGAGGTACGGTCAGTGTTTTCTCTTGGGTCTGGTACTTGATGCCTCTGTAGTTCTCAGACCCTGACATCTGCACTGCTGATGGCTTGCATGCCACAGAAATCACACATCTTTTTGGTAGTCCAAAATACCCTGATGAGGACTTAGCAAAAGGCATGATGGCACTCACTGAGTTAAGGAATGTCACCACAGTGCCAGACCACAACTGATGTTGCTTGCAGCTCTGGCAGTTTTGTAGAGGCAACATCAGGTGTCCCAAGAAGCTGGCAAAGTTTTACGTAAGATTAAACACTGGGAAGAAATTGTGTTCAATTTCTTGTGCAAGTCCAGGATAGGGACTCAGTGATGATAGCTGAAAGAGCTGTTTGTCAGAATAAGTATCTTCTTTCTGTCAATTTTTTCTTCTGAGTAGAACTGGTTTTTTAATTCATTTGTTTTCCTAAAACTGGTAACCAAAGTACTGTGTACAGTTATACTATCCCTGCTCCAGTACTACTTCTAGCCAAAACAAGAAGGTTTATTTGTGCATATTAATGACTGTCACTGAGCACAGAGGTGAAAGCAAGGTTGAAGGGGCAAAATTACCTTCTTAAATATTGCATAAATAACTGGCTTTTTGTGATTTTTTGTTTGTGGGATGAAACATCCCGTGTTCAATGTTTTAGAAGAATACCCTTTTTCTAAACAAAAGTGTGAATTATACTCCATTGTTGTACAGTTTACACAGCTGTGGAAAGATTGAAATCTGATGCATCACAAAGAGAAATTATGTAAACTGGAAACATGACATTTCAAGGGAAAAAATACTTAAAATGGAAAACAGAAAAAAAAAGCTAGTTACTTGTCTCCACAAAACTGAATTTCCAAGAAGAAACAAAGCAAAAGAAATCCCAACAGATGTTTTTGTGAATGCTTTTTAAACTTACTGTCAACACCTCCATTGTGAAACACCCAAATTCAATGAGTAAGTGAGTTTGGAATTAAAGTGAGTATATTAATAAATTGTAGTATATTTTAATAATTTCATAATAATAGTCAAATCATAAAGTTTCAGCCCGGAACGTTCAGTCCTGTGTACATGTTTGAATAAGTTCTTAGAAATTAATAAACTTGCGAAGGCCAACATTTATGGTTATAAGTTGTAAATATGTAGCGGTTGATGTAAATTATTGGAAAACTTTATCAGAGCTGAACAGCTGCCAGGGGCTGAAACTACCCCAGTAAAAATACCAGTGTGAGCAGTTTTTGTAGACTGGGCTTATCAATGGTTCAGCTTTAGCCCAAGGAAGTCTTTGTCTGAAAATAGCTCTGTTTTAATCATAGTTTTTGTGCTAACTCTACATATGTTATTTTCAACCTTGTGTAAGCTTTTCTTCACATGTCGTAAACCATTGCATCTCTTTCATTAAACTTTGGGTTTGTTACAAGAGTAATTGTAGGCCCTGGCTAGGTTTCTCTTCCACAATTTTCCATCAAGCCCATTGAAAACCTGAAAAAAATGCAAGAAACCCTTAGAAGTTAATTTAAAAAAAGTGTTTTTCTAGATATATTTTAAACAATATTCAAATTAATAAATTTAATAATAAACTCCTAAAATAATTTTAAATAACAATTTTAAGATGGTAAGAAAAAAGCATTTTATTCACTATACTTGGAAATTCACATTAATTTTGTTCAAAGATTAGCTTTATGAAAGTATTTCTGTAAACCAGCCTGTGCTGGAACTACCAATGTGTCCAAAACAGCAGAAGACAGTTGTGGTTTTTTATTAATAATATAGCTGGAGCATAATTTTTCCATCAAGTGTCAGCATCTCACAGCATGAGAAAAAATGTATTCAAAAAGGATGTGACAGAGGGAAGAATATTGAAGCATTCTACCATAGAAAGACTATTAAGGGAAAATGTGATTTTCATGACAGTAAGGGCCTGTCAGTCCATGTTAAATCAGGTATGTATTTAATACCACATGACCCTTAGATTGAACACCTCTTTACATAACATTTAGTTTTACAGGTAACGTACACTTCACCCCATTACCAAAATCTCATGCAATAAAATTCTCTGAGAGTTGAACTTCACCAAAATGAAGGTAGACTGAAAGAATGAAGGGAAAAGGTCTGAAGACAGTTATTTTCTTATTGAGTATATATAACGCACTAAAAGTGGCACAAATCTTTGCAAGGGAAGGTAGAGATGACATTTTCAGATTATCTGCGCCCTCAATTCTCCCTGTAAGCATCTGCAGAGCTCTCTCTTTATCCTCCTTCCGCTTGGCTTAATACCTTCAATTGTAATAATGCATATGTTAAAAAAACAACAAGCAAAATGTGCCCACCCGCTCCCCAGATGAAAACACCCACCTGCAGCACGACTGCAGTTAAGCTTGCAGTGGACTGAGGCAACAGCCAGGAGGCCTGACTGATAGCATTTGCCTTGCTATGCTCCTTCCCATCTGCCCGTGTCCATCTGCTGTCTTGTCTATTATTTAAAGTCCTTATAATAGTCCCCATCTTTTACTTCCATGTTGGAAACAGCATTTTACAGAAAAAGGCCTCGGGTTCACCATGACATTAATAAACACAATTACGGCTAAAATACTTTTATTATATTGTGTGGATCTTTTTTTCCTTTTGGCTATATCAGTTTCTCATGCTGTGTAACTGCATTTCATGACGATCTTTGAAGAATTCTGTACTACCTTTTTAATGAAAATGCCCACCTCCTGCTGGTTTGGCACAAACTAAAGGCTCCAATGTAATCTAATTTGCAGCCAGATGGGGAAGAAATCCATGTCTTAACAATGACCAAACATGGTTCGTTCATGACTGTTAATTAGCTCCTGGTTTTCCCATCAAATGGGAAAGAAATTACTTAAATCGCTGTTTTCAAATCTTGTGCATGCCTTTTAAAGCTGTCAATATATATTGTAAGAAGTAATATGCTTTTAAAATTAGATTTGCTTTGTTGAAACTAAACTAGAAAAATGAAAGGATCCCTTTCATCATCAGGCCTCTTTCGGATCCTGAATGCTGAACTAGCTCAGCAGAATCTCTCCAGCCTCACGAAATCTTGTGTTTTGCTCTGCTTGTGCAGAGTGCTGGGAGTGGCACTGAAAATCATCCCATTTTTTCAGTGGAAAGCATCTTTGAGTGGGGAGAAAAAAGTGCTTTCAATGGGTGTTCCACTTGCAAAGAACAGCTTGCTGAATGTCATCTTGTGCTTAGATTCAATGAAGCTGCCTACTCAAACCAGTATCTGTCTGCTACCCTTAACTCCAAATCTGGGCTGAAGCAATCAGTCCATTTCTCTTAAGTTAATGGGCAGATCTACGTCGACTTTAATGTCAGCTTAATCAGACTCTAAGCTCTTCAGGGAGAGGAATTGAATTTTCTGTGATGTGTGGCATCTAGCTTGCAGTCAGAGATTTAAATCAGGGTGATAACAGAAGATAAAAAAAACCACTGGAATTCATTTTATTAAGTAGAGAAAAGAGTATTTTAATTATAATTTCTGTCATAAGGCCCCAGTGCAAGTGCAATATTAGGATTAAAAAAACATCTAAAGTATCAACTGATATTTTTGCATATTTCATGTCTGTCACTCAGCACTGTACATAAATCAGATCTATTTCTTTAATAATAGATTGTTAATTAACAATTTAACATTCAATAAAATGCATGCAATTAAATGGCCTGGAATGAAATGAAGTGCAGAGAAATGAACTGAAACTTCATGGAATGATAACCATTGAAATCTCGAGATTTCATTTCCTTTCATGAATGATGAACTTTCATGAAAGGAAAAGAAATCAGGAATCAAGGAATGATGTGAAATGAGAAGACAGGAGAGGAGATACGATGACCTGAAGGGAAATGGATGACAAAGAAAATCCTGACAGGAAGTGAGAGCAATTAAACGACCTGGACTGAAATGAAGTGCAGAGAAATTAACCAAAACATCATAAACTGATAACTATGGAAATATTGAGATTTCATTTCCTTTCATGAAATGAAGAACTGTCCTTTCATGAAAGGAAGTAAAATCAGGAATCAAGGAATGAAGAGAAATGAGAAGACAAGAAAAGACATATGGGGACCTGAAGTGAAATGGACAGAAATGACAATCCTGCCAGGAAGTGAGAGCAGTTAAATAGCCTGGAATGAAATGAAGGACGGAGAAATGAACTGAGACTTCACGGAATGATAACCATTGAAATCTCATGATTTCATTTCCTTTCATGAAATGAAGAACTTTCATGAAAGGAAATGAAATCAGGAATCAAGGAATGAAGTGAAATGAGAAGACAGGAGATGAGATATGACGACCTGAAGTGAAACGCACAAAAAAGAAAATCCTGACAGGAAGTGAGAGCAATTATATGGCATGGAATAAATGAAGTGCAGAGAAATGAACTGAAACTTCATGAAATGATAACCATTGAAATCTCAAGATCTTATTTCCTTTCCTGAAATGCAGAATTTTCATTTCAGGAAAGGAAATGAAATCAAGTAGTACTGTCTCTTGCAAATGACTATATTGAGACAAAATTTTTTTGGTGTTGTCACTTTCTCTCTCTCCATATCCATGTATTGATTATTAGATCTCAAATTAAATAAATAATTCTGCTTTATCCAGTCTTTTGAGAGTTAATGACACAGTGCACCATTATTACATACCTCTATTTGGAAAAAAATCTCACTTTAGGATTAGATTTTGCAAATTCTTTGTGTTGCATGGAGTACTCCTTTTTTCTGCAAGTACTCCTTTTAAAAAAACTATGACATTTTTTGCAAATTTTTTTACTGTATAAAGTTTTAGAATAGGTGTATTTGCCTTTTACACAATGATCTGTTGTACCAGGAGCCTTTAAGACATGTGGATGTATTGATCAAGAGAGGTGCTGTGCTGTGAGGTCTGTTGTAGTGTCACTGTCTGTAGGCACGATTAGGAAAGTATCAAATATAGATGTGCTGCCACCTGTCTTTTTTCCAAAGAAACTGTCACAGACATTCCATTTTAAGGCTGGGAGTTCCCAGCTGTTGTGACCTAAGTCAGTGTCTGGCTTCTGCTGACACTGATAATTAACTTTTCAGTTATCATTAACAGTCTTCAGATTCAACTACTGTGAAAAGAGGTGAAAATAGTGGATGTTACACTTCTCTGGGTCAAATGGTAGATTTTATTTTCCTTTGACTTTTCATAGAATCATAGGATGGTTTAGGTTGGAAGGGACCTTAAATATGACCTAGTTATTCTGTGCTTTTTTTTTTTTCATTTGAGAAAATATGTAGTTTGTCTCATTAAGGAAAAACTCCAGCTATTTTCCTTCATTTTTTCTACCATTAATCCAAGAGAAAAAGGCTGTAATTTTGAAATAAATACAGATTATTTGGGAAAGGGAAATGTGACAACCATGACACCTGATATAAAGTTCATGCATAACTATTAGTACTTGATGAGCCTATTAGCTATACAGATGCAGAAGTTCAGTTTTATTTATTATGAAACTGTTTTCCCTCCTTCAGGTTCATGAAATAGTTAAATTTGATCTCTATGCAGAATACGATGAAAAGACAGATGTGGAATTGTGTAAATATTGCCAATGCTTTCTGAGTGCATTCAATCAAGTTAAGAAACCCCAAGACTTTAATTTTTCCATATTTCTCTGTCACGAAGACAAAGACATTATTGGTTGAAGCTTCCTATCAAATGTTTGGGAAAAGTATCCCAAGGAGTCAAAAAGCCTGAAGTGATACTGCTCGCTTTTGAGGGAGCATATATATTAGATGGAGACTCTTCAGGGTGCTGAAATAGTGAAGAGGGCTCTTTAAGCCTTGTCAGTGCCCTGACAGATAGTTCAATTAACAAACCCAGCCATTGATCAAGCCTCTCTCTTCATTTCTGGAAAGGCTCGTGCATTTACAGTGAATTGCTCAGCACTGACAGTAGAAAATTAAAATTTGCATTTAGCCACTGTCAGGAGCTTAATTCTTCTAGGAATTATACTTCAGGTAGAGGACTTAGACTTTCAGACAAGCAAATATTATCTAGAAGACAGAAGCTTCTGGAACTCTCTAACTCTTTCAGGTTGAAACAGCCATAGGAATTTTAACTTTTGGAGGAGAGAAAGAAGGCACAAGATCTGAAATGTAGATCTACAGGATTTGTGCCCATCCTTACTCACAAAAGACATTCAAGCACATGCTTACAGCAACTCCAGTGGGATTCAGTCATGTGTTTTAAGCTGTATATCAGTGGTGTTTTGAATCAAGGTCAATAAGCATAAATATTCAGTGATCACACATGGGCTTAAGCTAAGTTCTAGCTTATCAGAAAGCTTGACTTTTGAGGTGCTACTGACTAGGTAGAAGCATGCCTTTTCAATTATTTTTTTTAAATTACATTTATGACTTTATTGTCCTAACACCATCAATATGCCCAATTGAATGCTTTGGATAGGAGGCTGGAGATCAGTCACCAAAATTCATTGTCAGCCCAGGCAGTACTCAGTCAATAATGAGATACAGATAAGCATCTAAGTGTAATCATCTCAGTTATGGTTTCAATGTACAGATTGATGTAGAATAAATGAATTGGTATGAAACATGGAAAGCAGTTGTTAAAGAGAGGATGAAGGAATTTTACTGACCCAAGGAAAGTTTTATCTACTAGCTGGTTATATATAGGCAGCAATGCCTTGCCCAAAGGGTTGCTGCAAGAAGTATATACAGATTGAATGAGGGGAAACAAGTCTGGTTTTCATTAAGAAGAATGGCCTGATTATATCCTGTATAACCATGGATTAACATGAGTTTTGGAGCAAAAGGATAGGTCCGTCGGGATGTCCTTGAAGGATTGAAGGGGAGGAGAGGTAGTGTTCCAACAAAAGGTAAGGGAAGCAAGCAGAGATACAAGCATAACTGGAGATGCACTGTGAAGGTGCTTCCCCACTGGAAGCTAAAATAAACTTAGTGATGGGCAAGGTTTAAGGTGGAAGTAACTGAGCAGATGTAATCTGAGACAGGAGGGAAAGACCCAAGCCACAAATGATAAACAGACAGTATTACATGAACGAGAGTGAAAGGCTTTACTTACATAACCTTGCCTAAGGTACACTAGGCAAGGTTTTCTGCTTCCACATGTATATCTTTTTTGGTAATGATTTGTAACTGTGCTGCTTTGGGATGTTGTGAAGAAATGCTTGTATTTGCATTGTACTGTAACAAAGTGGGATTTAATTGAGTGGGATTTAATTTAACTGCAAGTGCATGTCATTGGTCACCTAAAAAAAATCCATATGCTGGGTTGCCTCAATAAAACCCTACCTCCTTAGTACATATTACCGTACTCAGAGGGTGACAGAATAGGCTACCTTTCAGTATCTCCAGTCAGATGGAGAGTTTGCACCATAGACACAAGAGAAAGTCATGGTTAAATGTGAGGCTTGCAGGGAAAATGTCAGTATCATTATTGGTTTGCACTGCGTTAAAGGCTGAAAGAATCTTTTAGGAAATAGAACAAAGCCACATGCTCCACAAGCTGCTCAGCAACTTTGGAGTGAAAACTATATAGGAAATGAGGCATAAATATTTCATGAACCAGTAAAACTACAATGTGATCTTCCAATGCAGCAGGCTCTTTCCAAAAGCTTTGCAATGCATTGCCCTTAAAGCCCCCAGGTGTTTTCTCCTTTTTGAACAGTGGAATGACATGAATTTCAAAAGCAGGAGATTATGTAAAAGGAAGAGAGAAGATATTTCATTCAAAAACAAAATGGGAAAATCAGTGTATTTTGCTGGCATTCAGACTTCATATTTATCTGTAATATGAGAGTCCATAATCTGGAACTGCTCTTCCATCCTCTTACTATGCCTTTATTTCTGTACCTCTCTGAAAGCGTTGGCTTTAGTGCAGGTCTCTGATGCTCAGAAACAGAAAGAAAAGGCTTTTTGTTCAACACTTCTGTGTTCTGCAGTCAATTATAAAAACAAAGTAATATATTGGTTATTACATTTTTGATTATTATTACAATATTGCTTGCAAGATGCTGCCAAGATTGTATTTACCCATCATAACAGCTGAGTCAATAAACACAGTTAGGGCCATTGTGCTGAAGAAGAATTAGCTAAAATAAGGACCAAATGGATGCAAAGACAGATGAAATTCCTTGCTTAAATACGCAGTTTATTTGTAAGAGTGGTTACAGAAAATGTGGATCTTCCTGAAACAAAACAGACCAAGCAGTCTATCAAGTTTTGAAAAAGTTTGGTCACATATCCGAAATCTACAGTTAATCTCACCCAAATTTTATGAAACAAAGTACTACACAAAAGTCATCTGTGGAAGAATTAAAACTATGAAACAACCCATGTTCATCTGTTTTATTTGTTTTATTAAACTGCTTCTTCCTTCCTCACAAGTTCCCTTCAGCCTAGTGATATCTGTCCCCAGACCTTGAGATCTGTAATATTCTGTACAGAAATGAGCTTACAGAAAAAACCATCTGTGAATCAGATGACTCTCTTTAAGGAGATTGTCCCTGAGGGACATGGTCTGTGGTGAAGAGAAAGCATCATGTGTTACATAATCCCTAAGTGTTAGTTGATGCCTCAAGCCAAGAGTAAGGCACTGTGGCACACCCTGGCTAAAGCATACTAAGACTCTTGAGTGACTCTGTGTGGGTAGGGAACATAAGTCTCTCTTGAGAACTACAGGAATATCAACTAAGACAATTCCTAGATTTATCATCTGTCATCTGAAGCTACATCATCTGAAACACCAGATTCTGAGGTAGAAATCTCTACACAGTGTTTAGCTGTGGTACATTTAGCTAAATAGTTTTTATGAAAAAAGCAGATAATAAAATTCAACAAGGTTTCAAAAAATTGTTTCCCCACTTAATTTTGAGTGCTATGTAATTGGGTAGAGCAAAGATGCATTTCACCAACAAGTAGTGAAAACCTAGCATCCTTGTCTTGATATGTGGCCTGTATATCTATGAAGATGGAGGAGTAAAAGGCATGGACCTGCCATCAACAGCAGGATAGCTCACTCTGTTCTTTACACTTTATGAACTGGAAAATACAATAGGATGCTTATGCATGTGAAAAATTCTAGTCTGCTAGTGGAGAGCAGTAATTGGGAAACGTGATGCAATTTCTTTCTTAAAATTCCAGTATTACTGTCAGAAAAGTGGAGTGAAAGATTAAGAAATAAATGACAGACAAGATCTGTTAAAGGTTTTTTTAAAAAAAAATTACCCCAGGTAAGTTGTATGCTCTCTACTGTCTGACACACAATATCTGGCTTTGATCTTCAAAGCAGATCAACAGGGAAAATACTGTTGAATTTTTTTTTTTCTGCTAGGGAAACATGCATAATCTATGCTTTTTCTCCTTCCGTACTTAACATACTACTATTACTGCATCTGGTGGCATCCAGCTGCAGCAGGTTACAGAAGCTCTAGCTAAACAGGTCTAGCCAAATCAATCTCTTGGCACGATCTGGTAACAAATTGGCACTCTGATACTTCACTTTAGGAAGCGTTTCCAATCTGTTGTTTTGAAGCATGTGATGACCACGCTGAGAGTCATTATCTGCTTTGGTAACGTTGCAATTCCTCCTAGACGTGTGATAACCAGTTCAGCTTTCGCCACTCTTGGGAGAGTAGGTCACAGTGAAATGTTGGAATTGCATAAAGTTACCTCATTAATCAACCTAAAATCAGTGTAAGATATGTATACAATGAAGCACAGAAGAGGCAGCACTGAAGAAAGTTTGCCTTGTCTGAATTATTTGCACTTCAGTGCTGTTGCCTGTAAAATAATGTGACTGCTACACAAAGAAACATGGACAAAGAAATGTTATGTATGGGCCAAATATCTTCTTTCTGTAGAAAGTCACCTATGTTTTAACATATCCCTTTCACTCTTACATGAGGTTCTTCTAGAAACAGGTCCTTCTGCAATGTTAAAGAGAGAATATTTTTCCTCCACAGATTGCACCTCTCTGTGCTCTGCAACTGGCAGATGGCAGTGAACGCTCCCATCTCTTCACTGGGGTTACCTGTAGTTGAACATCTCCAGCAATGCAAGTCATTTCTTGGTCTTAGGTACACCCATAGTGTTTTCCTCTCAGAGAACAAGCTGGAACAATATATTTGTTTTTAACACCAATGTCATGGGCCAATGCCATGATGCACCACCAGCTTGGCTGTTCCTGTCTGGCCCCAGAAAACAGAGTGACAAGTTAAGCTGCTCTTGCTGAACAGAGGGATGGGTATGTATTTTCTGAGGCTCTTGGTCCGGCTTAGACACAGAAAATGAGTCAGTGTGAAACCCAATGCATCCCATCTGAAATATATCCACAACAATTTAGACTTTTAGTTTATTTGTGTCCATTTTCTACACTAAGGACCTTACTTGCTTCTGATATTCTGAAACGTTGAATGGGAAGGATGGAGAGAAAACACTGACTGTAAGGGACAGTAGGTAAAGAAAGGACCCTGTAAATAACTACACCATAGCACAAAACATCCTGCCCCTCCTGCCTCAAACAAGAAAAACAAAATCCTTTCCAAATGCAAGGGATTTAATGATGTTAAAGGGAACACCATCTAGTCCTGTCAGCTATCCTTTCCTTGGATATGAGAGTAATATTTGCCAGAGGAAATTTCATTCTTTCTCTAATATTTATTCGTTAACCAAGCATACTCATTAATTATATGTGTCTCAGAGTTCTTGCTGGGATTTGCAGTCACTCAGAGATGAGAAATATGAGAACAGAATATGAATAACTGTGTCATAAGCAAGTCTTGCCAAAGTACATTTAAAATAATGGGTCTAAGAAATTATTTCTATTTTAATGAGAATCATTAAACATGAGATTGAATTTTAGTAACATCTGAAAGGCATAGCAGACTGTCAGTGGTTTCAAAGCCTAAGAAGCAGATTGAGCTGTTATTCTCTAACAAGAAAAAAATGTGTGGGGAAAAAGTCTTAAAAAATGTTCAACTATTTTGCAAACAGGTTAAATCTACAAGTGAAAATCATAAAAATTCTTGCCTTGTGATTAGCAATTAATATACATTTAAATTTTAAAATATATTTAAATTGTGGCACTTTGCAAAATAGAGTGGTGGTGTTCAGTCGAAGGTTGGACTTGACCTGGGAGGTCTTTTCCAACCTTAATGATTCTATGATTCTAAAGTGTACCTAGAGAAAATGAACCAAGTGAATGTATGGAAAAATATAATGCCTTTGCCTGGAAGAACTAATGATCTAAATAGATCATAGAAAGGCAAGAAATGGATGATAAAAGCAAACAAACAGAAACAAGTGAAAGGCAACTGTATTTACCATGTTCTGTGGGTTCCAATCATTCATTATCAAGCCAAAAAGTAAACCCTGTGCATTAAAATAATCAATTACAGAAAAATGGAAATAGAAAGCTTGGGGAAGAGTGAGCAGAGTCAGTGGCACTCAACAAAAGTTGAATGAAAGAATGCCTGAATATAATGAACTCTCTAGCTAGATTCTGATACCCTTTCTTGTTCCTTCAGCTGATGGCTTTAATTTGACTCCCCCAAAAAATTACATCATGTACGATAAATACCAGGAAACAAGATTAGGATTGCAGAATATGCTGAATCAACTATCATCACATCTATTTTATTCTGTTTTCTGTTGCCCACCTCCAAATATTTCAGTGGGAGAGGCAAACCTTTTTGAAATACAATATAAATCTTTATAAAGAGGTGGGATAGCTCATTTTGATGAAGGTCTTGTTGCAGTACTGACAGCTACCTGACATAGTAGTTTAGGTGCACTAGGTTGTAAATATAGTAGTTTTTAATAGCCACATAAATTTTTATTTCTTTGCTGCCTGTGTAGACAACCCTTTGCTAAATACAAAATCCAAACCCATTTGTCAACACACCCAACATTTATTATGTGAGGAAGTTTCACAGTTCAAAAAACAACATCTCTGTTCATATAAGTTTTTAAAGTTTTCAAAATAAGCAATTGTAGTGGTTTGACCTTAGCTGGGTGCCAGGTGCCCACTAAGCCACTCTATCACTCCCCTTCCTTGTGGGACGGAGGAGAGAATAAGATGGAAAACAACTCATAGGTTGAGATAAAAGCAGTTTACTAAAGCAAAGAAAAAGGACAAGTGAGAGTTTGTGCACACATAAACAAAAGAAAGGGTTAATCTCTACTTCCAATAGATGTTCAGACACTTCCCAGGAAGCAGGACCACATTGGTAGGTCCAGAAGGCAAATATTGTAGAATAACAAATACACGCCCTCACCTTTCCTCTTCTCTCCATGAGCTTTTATATCTGAGTTGACATCACATAGTATGGAATATCCCTTTGGTTGATTTGGGTCAGCTGGCCTGGCTGTGTCCCCTCCCAGGATCTTGCCCACTCCCAGCCCTCCTGATGGGGGAAGGAGTGTCAGAGGGACAACGCTTCTCAGCAGTAGCCAAAGCACTGGCGTGTTATCAACAGCCTTCCAGCTACCAGTGCAAAGCACAGCACTGTGAGGGCTGCTAAGGGAAAAGGGGAACTCTATCTCAGTCAGACCCAGTACAGCAATAAAAAAAGAGCTTTCATCTAGCTACAGAGCTGTAAGATTACCTTTTCTATTTACTTACCAAGAGATAGAGAGCCACAAAATAGGATAATGAGTTCTTCCTGAACTAAGCTAGTCACTATAGATGGAATACTTCTATTTTTCACTATTTTGGCTACAGTACTACAAGAATATGGGGGATGATTCTGTCTGGGTTTCACCTTCAATTTTACACTGAGTTAACTAAAACCATGACAGTGATAAGCAGTGATGAAGAGATACAAGTTGTGTTTCTTAGGAGGAATATAAAGTTTTAGTGTTGATATTGAACAAATGGGAAATCCTATTTAAATTAGTGAGAATGAACAATCTTCTAATGGATCAAATTCTGACTAAATCTAGAAGAAGCATCATGAGATGTTGCAGCTATAACACGGCCTGAAGTCAGATCCAGAGATCCTGGCTGTCATTTTATAGTGCATTAATTAGTATGTTAATCTTTCCTTCTGAACTCTTAATGAGGCCCAGCTTCCTCTGCCCACACAGAGGGAGAATCTTTAATATGGCTTCATCATTAACAGAAGTGTGAGTCAGTTAATTCATTATCCTTAATGTGAATCCTTTCCTCAGAGCAGGAAACCAAGAGAACCATAGAAAATGGAGGAACTTCTGGAGACAAGAACCTGGAGACGTGTTGGCCTTTCCCCCAACAGCTGATTTAGGAATGAATTATGAAGACAATACCATTTTTCTACAATAATCTAGCAACTATTTTGTGTCAGAGTTACACCCTAGGGAGACAGTAGGTTTTCTCCTAGGCATCTGTGTTCCATTAGCAGATGTAACTCCAAAAGGTTCAGGTAATTCCTGTGAAAGGTTGAGAAAGCACAGTTTGAGCAGAAAGAAAGAGAAATACATGTTGAAATTCACAAGTCCCTGTGGTCTGTCAACGAAGTAAATTTGTTTCATTAATCTTCCCTTTCAAGATTAAAAGTGATGGGCAATATTCTTCTGCTACAGCAGTACTGCAATTTAAATTGTCTGCAGTGGCAAATTGCATGAAAAGGATTAGTTTACATTGCTGTTAAGCACCACTGCTGTATTAAGTCTCTGAGGTCTCCTACCATGCTCTGCACTGCCCTAAATAACCATCTCTGTGCCATCTAGTGCCAGCATGCCTTCCTGGGACGTGTTCTTCCATCTAACACCCACTGAACCCTTTCTCCACCAGTTGGAACAGCTCTGTGATATTTGGTGGCACATGAGGACAAACAAAACACTGGTTCTGCAAAACACTTGAATGCCATTGTGCTCCTACCCTCCTGAAAGGTGCACCTGAGCCTGGTGCTGGTGTAGGTACTGTCCTTCCCGAGTTAAAGAAAGGAAAGTAGCAGCCTATAGAGGTGTTATTAAACTCTCTTCCTCCTAAATTCTCCACATTGCACTGATGCCCATGCGCCATCCTTGGCATGCCATTGCAAGGTCAGAAAAACTGGCATCACTGTGGCAGTTTGCCAGTGTCATGCAGATGGCATGGAACCAAATACACACTGTGCTAACCACGGAAACCTGCTGGGCATTGCCAGTACCTTAGACCTGCAGGATAACTGTAAGATAAGTTAAATGCATAGTAGATGAT
This sequence comes from Atrichornis clamosus, assembly GCA_013400975.1. Lineage (NCBI taxonomy): Eukaryota > Metazoa > Chordata > Aves > Passeriformes > Menuridae > Atrichornis > Atrichornis clamosus. Next base: position 39,174 of record WBMZ01013223.1, on the reverse strand, counting down.
GATCTTTTGCAAATATGGCATACATTTGTCCAAAACTAGGTAATTAACTAGCTTTAAACAATTTCAAGTAATTGAATATTTATACAAATCCACACCTTTTTCCTTTATTTTTGCATTGAATGAATCTACTTAATTTATAGCAACTAGGACAACATAAAAATAAGAGGAATTTTGCCTACAATCAGATGATTAACATTCACGATGTTGTCAGGTTGGCTGTCATAAGCTTTTTTAGTTTTGATCTATTGCTGTCATATTTGAATGGTAAAGTATAGTATTAAAATTTACAGTAGGAAAGGGTTTGAAAACAAGAATGAATCAGGGAGAAATTACTGATTTTTTAGTATCTAAACAACTATACAAAGTAGTTTTGCATATATGTGTTTGATTTACACAGAGAATAGAGCTAACCATTCAATCCCGAGAGCAATACTCACAGCCATTTCTGAATTTGAACAGAAAAAAATTCAGAATCTAGTCACTACAGATAACAGTTTATTTTATATATTTTCTTTCATGTCTAAAGGTAGTAACCTTTAACTTAACCCTTCATACTGCATTTGATCTACAGTTTATTTGATTTTATTGAAGATATCAATAAACTGGCCAGGAATTAGTGCAATATTTTAGCACAGATTTTGAAGGAAAAATGAAAAAAAAGGCAATTTTAGAATGAAAAATATCCCACTAAATGTTAGTACAGCACAGTTTTTTGACAGTCTTTTAATTTTCTTTATTTAATTTTTGATCTTATTTGTGAAGTTTTGGCACTTTTGAGCACATTTTATATATGTGAAAACTAGAGTTTTGGTGTTGAAGATCACTCACTGAAGGCTTATTATAATTTCATTACAGTATCTAAATATAAAAGGAATTTGTAAATAGTTGTTTTCATCCATATTTTCAGCAGTTACAATGCTGAAATGCAGGTGACAGCACAGGATAGAGAAGCAGAAAAGATCTAAGTCTGAAGAAATGTTGGCAGGAAGAAGGAAAAATTTTAAAAAGTGGAAAAAATTACATAAAGCTTCAAAATTATTAAACTTTGCAGTAGTATTTATGAACCTTTCTCTACCTTTTCTGTCATTATCTTATGACTGCTGAGTAAGGAAATATGAACTCTCTTGATTGTTGTTTACCACTTTACATAAACTTCAGTATTCCTTGAATACATAATACTTATAAAACAAAACAACAACAGACAGGAAGCATATTAAGTCAAGATTTCTAAAGTTAAGAAATGCAAGCATAAGGGCCACCACTGGCTGACCACTTAACAGAATGATGTTCTCCTGTGGTACCCCTGCCTCATTCAGCACACCACAGGGTAGTGCTCTGCAGATAGACAGCAATTCAGTATTTTGGCTATTTTTTCCCCACAATATGCAGGTACTGCATTATTATGCCTTATCTATCATATTTTCAATAAACTACAGAAATGAAGTTCTAAAGACAGAATAGTTTATTTTCTCATGATCTTTTATGGTGCTTGTAAAGACAGCACTAGGATGTTTCACAGCTCTCTTGATACATGAAGATAAAACTGCAGCCAGAAACTAAAGATAGGTTTTTCTATTCATTTATGTACAGCACCTGAAATGTTTATAGCTTGTTTTCAAAGTATCTAATAAATACTTGAATGTCACATTTTCAATGCAAAAAAGCCAAGGTCTCCTTGTACAACTCCTTGTAGTTGTAGAACAGATGCATAAAATGATTTCAGCTTAGCCCATAGCATTTCCTGGTCTCGGTGAAACTACACTTCAGTGAACAAATACAGTGTGATTATATAAACTATCATACTATGTAACTAGCACACTGTGTGCCCACAAGAAAAGCAGTCAAGATTGGTACAATCTTCTACCAAAATTGCAAGAATGACAGTGACAGCTACAAGAGCCTTTCATGGCCACAGGTATTAGCTTCCCGCAAAAACTCTGAGGTCGCTGCTGCTTTTTCTGTCACTCAGCGCCACAGAGTAAAGTGCAGTGCCTGCATTGTGTTACACTCCAGGGCAGATATGATTAGAGATTACCCTCATAGAGCTTTTTTGTTTTCTGGCTTTATTTGTTAACATTAGTAAGAAAGCTCCACGTTTTCCTTATTTCAGTCTCAGCACAACCGAACTTACTTAAGCCCTCTGAAATAAACTGTTACAAAAACAAGGAATGGAAATAGTAGCCTGAATGGCTTGCATTTCTAAAAGTGAGAAAGACCAACAATAAAGGTTGTACATACGCCTAAAAAGACAAGTTGGAGGCCTTTTCCATTTGCATTTTGGAAACTTCCATTGCCATTTGATTATTAGTTTGCATGTGTGCTACCACAGCACAAAGGAGAAGGGACTTAGAATTGGCCTTGTAATTTTTCTCACATAAACTTAGTAAGCAAGCATAAACAAGCATATGATTTATTTTCATACTTGGGTTTACTGCATTAAAATTTAACCAGCTCTGTTGCAGAGGATTTAAATTTAAGCAAACAGTTCTTCTGGAAGACAGTCCCTTAGATGTTTGATTCCGTCCTCATAGCAATTTATTCTTGGGAATTGTCATTTATATAGATCTTAGATTGTGTCAAAAGAAACTGTCAAAAAGACGCAATCACTCTACAGCACAAAATTTGCAACATTTTTGGTACCTTAAATATAACACAATACAAAATCAAATGAGTACAATTGACTTCATCAGACAAGAGAAGTAGCAGAGACCTTCTTGTTCACTGGATGAATTTTTACTTAAGTCAAAATTCAGAGAAGGCAGTCCAAATGATGTTACCTTAAAGTAGTACATTCACATTTTGTAACAACTACTGTACTATTTCATGTTTATCGTCTGCACCTGGCAGCCTCTAAGTTTAGAGGAAAGACCTGTCTACACTTGGAGATGGGTGTGAATACACAAAGTAGGATTTGTAGATTGAATCTAATCAAATGCCCAGGCCTGGTATATTCTATAACTGTGTCTCAAATAACCAACATCTTCTTCCACTAATCTTTTTATGCTACTTGCATAGCACATAAATATCATTTTAATCTCAGAACTGAAGCAAGTTGAGACTTCTTCAGTGGTGTATTGTATCTGCTTCTTATGTTTTCGAGATTTAGCCACTATATCTGACTAGAAAAGCATATCCTCTCCTATGGTTAAAAAAGCTAATTAAAAAATGCTAATTAAAAAAATGAAGAAAAGGGTTTGACTTCCCATATGTATTACTCAACTTCCCATTGAGTGGAGAAAGAATTCTTTCACTTTTAAAATGTGAGACACAAACCTCTGAAATTCTCTTTGCTTTTAGCTGGGGAAAATGCTTCCTTCCCTCTAACTTTGCAGATCCATGGCCTGGTCAGCACCCATTTAGTTCACAAGGGAATGTTTAGGGAATTTAATGATAACCCTTTCAGGGGGACAGAAAGTGCATTTCTTTATATTACAGACAATGGTTGCAGCTATGCCCCGGAACTTCAGGGCATTTGGACTTCTTACAGGGAACTCGAACTACTTACTGTGAAACTGGCTTTTAATAAGCACCTATACTCCGCAATTTTACCCTAGTTTAGTTTTCCTTTGATCTGCTGGATGACCAATCTGCATTATTTTTAAAAATTCGTTGATGAACTTTGGAATTCCAGTCCAATTCATTTCTTGCCTAGACAGATTTTCACATACAACTGTACTTCTGTCGCACTATGCATGAAAGACTAATTTTCAAGACAAAGACTGAAAAGGACTATTATAATAATCTGTTTTTACCTACTGCATAAGATTCAGCCCCAAGCATTAGTTAAAATAAGTTAAAACCCCTCTATACATCTTTCTAGAAGCTTGACTTCAATTGATAAAGTTTTAATACAATGACATTACTTCTCCATAGTTTTGATTAAACCAACCTTTAATTAAAAAATGTTATAATGGTTAACCCAACTGAATTAATCAAGCTAGAAATGAAGTCTATTATAATTAAAATTTTTGAAAGTGATATAAGTTGCAAAAAATTCAGCCTAACAGGCATTATTACATTACTCAGAAGATGATGTCTGTGTACTGAGAGATAGGACTCTGGACAAGACGAGTAAGACTAAAACAGCAACCGGAGATATTGGCAGAACAGGAAGACTTGGATTTCTAGGTGTCACACATCTTATTTAAAAGCAGTGAATTAACATATTCTGGAAAGCAGCAGATCCATAAACAAACTTCTCTTCATTCTTTCACTGATATCACAAACCTGAGGTATATAGTTTCATCAGACTGAAACAACCTGGTCATTCAGCAGCCTAGTGCATGACATGCAATGCTTTAAAACTTCTTGTTCTGGGATGAGATAGGAACATTTCAAAGTGCACACTGGCCATGAAGCAGTGCAATCTCCTTCAATCTCTCTGTTTGCCAACAACACTAAGGCAGTGACTTCTCATCTCACTGCATCATATCTGAAATTAAATGTCATTTCTGATTAAAGTAGGCAAGACAGAGGGATTGTCAGAAAACACAGACATAACACAAGTCATGTCAGATAACTGCATAACAGAAAGGATAAGAATTCTAAATTATCTACTGTGAATATGTACACAAAATTGATCTCACCAGTGGGTAGTACTTACCCAAGTTGTTCTTTCTCATTATAGAATTACCAACTCTTGCAACTGCCTGAAGTCTTTAGCAGCCATTCCAAACCATGTGTGAACATACAACCCTATACTAATTAGAGGTTATCCCACCGCACCTGCTTTCTAGTCGTTAGAATATTGCAATCCTAAATAATCTAACAAGAACAAATATTGCCAGTTAACACCTAAAAACATGAAACTGATTTAAAAGTGGTTAAAATGGTGGATAACTCTTTCCTGCATTCTGACTTCTGAATCAGCTGCAAAGGAAACTATAACTCTTCAAAGGCTGCAGTCAAGTGACATGAACCATTGATGACTTTAAAGAAAAAAACCCCATAGTATGTTTGAAACTTTAACAAGAATTGTGAGTGATTTCTATTCCCTCTTGAGCACAGTGCTATTACTAGCCCTACCTTACAGCTGCTGTTTTCACTGGACCATTTCTCCAGCAGAGGAATTCTGTTTGGTGAAAATAAACATTTTTACCCATTGTAAATGTTACATTTTGAAGCATCAGTTTATAGCTGTCAGGAAAATAATAAGATTAGAGGGAATTGAAGATCTGCAGATGTTTCTGGTAACATTATGCAGATCCAATGACTGTACTGTGTAATATTTACTTTAAAGAAAACATACTACAGGCCCCAAGGTATGCTTATTCTCAAAAGAACCCTACATCACTCCAAAGGCATGTAGTACAAGAATTAAGATCCAGAAATGGATGTGAGAATTATCAGTACTTCTACTTGCTGAAGAAAAGCTTAAATCTGAACCCCTTGACAACCTAGATTTTGTCTTCTGTGGTAGTGGTGCTAGTGCTTTTTACCAGATCTTAAAAAATTCTGTATAGGTTCATGCACGTGTGTTCAAATGGTGGAGGGTTGAGAGAACACCATTATAGAAAATAAGAGCAGTATGGGTCTCTCACTACCAAGATAATATTAATCAGATTGAAATACTTAGTTGTTACGCTTTGAAACACAGGAGGAAACAAAAAAACCGAAATCACCAGAAAAAAGGCTATTTCCTTGTAAAAGACCACCTTGTGATTTTCTCCCACATGCCCCTTTTCCACATCAGGCCTGTGTCAAGCTTGGGGATAGTCACAAAAATCCTTGGTGAAAGCTTCTATGCAGGTGCTCAAATACATGAGAACACTACGACACATTTAAGCATTAGAAAAAGATTTATACATGTATATATAGACATACATATGTACATATACATACAAACACACCAAAGAAATTATTACCAGTTATCTCGAGAATTGCATATTGCTCCCACTGTGCTATGCTGCCATTGCTTGGCAGTCATGAACACAGAATGACAAAGAAAGATTTCAGTGAGATATCTGAAGCTCTGGTTTGAACAGAGCCCACTTTCCCCAGTGCAGGAGCCTCTTCCAACTCACAAGAAAAGGAAGGAATGTACAGAGGAAGGGGCATTACCTTGGAACATGGAATGCAGCTCCACAGGACCCCATGAAGTTGTCATTTCAACCATGAAATGTGGTGTTAGTGAAGAAGTCGGGCTGATGGAGTTGGAGGCTGGAGCTGGTGTAATTTCATCCTGTAAAAATAAGTTGCTCTAGTGGACCCTAGATTTGGAATTTAGTGCAATGTTGTCAGGGAATTAAATTGCATCTCCAGTCAGGGATTTTTCCATTGGTTTGTCTTTCCACAGGATGTTTTGGCTTTCATTGTGCATCCTGTGAATGATGGGGCAAGTGAGAGAAGGAAGCAAGTTGGATTAGGAGAAGGAGCAACCACTGCGTGAGGGGAAGGTTACTGTCCTTTGAGTAGCTGATCCTGTGGGATCCTACCAGCCAAAGCAAATTGCTTTGGCTTTTGGCTTTCGGCTTTTGGCTTTTGGCTTTTGGCTGGGATATAAAATCATGTTCCTATCCAGCTATCCCCAGTAAAGAGCATAGTTCTTTACCTAGTGGGTTATAGAAGGAGCTTAAGGAATTGTAATATGGCTTTGCACAGAGCATGCGAGTGAAGGACTTGTCCAGAAACTGCTGCGTGCAGCTGGCACAGAATGACTGATTCCTGCTGCCTGGCCTGCTGCAGTGGGAAAGTAGAGAGGGATCTGATAAGACCCACATGACTACGGGGACCTGCTCTTTAGCAGAGCTGTCCCTCTGTATGAGTGTAGATGCTTGAAAAAAAGCACAGCCCTACACCATTTGCTTCTGGTGCTTCTGCGAAACTGAAACAAGGATGAATCACACGCACCAAGCGTATCTGGTGCTTCAGGCTTTTTAACATGAGAGCCTCTTTGCTTAGGCTACTGCGAACCAATTCAGGAATCTAACCTGAATTACCAGCTTCCAGGGGGTACCCAAAAGATGGATTTCATACTGAAAAGAGATGATGCTTTGGATTTACAGCAGTCATACCTCTTTTTATCAAACATACTATCTGCTCCAGGGACTGTATACGCAAAGTGTACAAACTGTAATCTCTCCATTTTCCCTGAGCAGTCATCCCCTTGGTTTGAGAAGCCAGTATTTCTGCACCATTTTTCTATGTGATGGGCAGACCTTGGGCATCTCCTGTCTTTGCAAGTATCTCTTCCTCCTCAGTTTAAGAAGCTGAGGTGAGTCAGGAAACAGAATACCGCCTGAAGGCTGTGGCTTTATTGTTGTTTTCTCCAAGTAATTTAATAATTTAAAAAAATGTTCCTACTATTTCCCAACCTTACCAATGTGGCTAAGTGACCACTTACAACTCTAACAGCAAAGTCTGTTCAGGTAACTTGTAAAATAATATGTCCAGCAATGGTGTAGGAGCAATTGCCCATGATGCTCAGTCAAGACAGAATTTTACAAATCTTTTTCATTATTAACCTCTGGATACTCGGACCTTGCAGGATGTAGGAACAGAATTAAACTGAGCACAATGCCAAAATACCTGCTAATTAACTTTATTTAACTTCCTCTAGTATCAGTCTATGAGTCGGATACAGTTTCAGATAATTAGGCATACAAGACCTTTAAAACTTCCTTAATTGTTTCATTTTCTAACTGCTCTGCATTAGCTGAATGATTTTTGAACCCTTCACATTTGTTTGTACATTGTTAGTGCTGATGCTAATGAAGAGGTGCTCTGTAACTCCCTTTCTGTGGCCAAGAGAAACCTAACATTACCATGACATTCTTAGCTCAGTTTAAAAGGAGGGGTGCTGAGCTTTAGAGAGAAATTGCACAAAATAATTCTACATAGTAGAGATATAAACCAAGAGATTGAGCAGATTTCTTTCAACTCAGGGAATGCAGGCTGATCTGTGTACAAGCACAGACAAAAAACCCCACTTTTCATACTAAATTAGGAAAGGAATGTGGCCAGCAATATTCCCTCTCTGCTACTTACTGAACCATCTGCCTATTTATGATACTGCTGGTTCTGCCAAGAACTGTTCCCTAGTTTCACAGAAATCAAGGAAAATCCTAGTGGTTTTTATAGCTCATTACACAGGTTGGACTTTTATCTGTGCTGGGGGAATTGTGCAATTCAAGACAGCTGTACTGTGATTATACAGCTGCAGTCTTTTCCATACCCAGAGAGAGAAATTTTCTCTAGCTCCAAGATAGCTTTTGATAGCACTAAAAAACACCTGTTGAACAAAGTATGGGGACCCTAAAGAAAAAGGTACAGCCAGGTAATTCAACAATACAAGAGATGCTTTCCCCAAGCAGAGAGTGAAGCAAACTGATGTTAGTCAGTCTGTGTTGACACTCAGACCTGGTTCAGTATTTCTCACTTTGGGTACCAAAGTAGCCATTCTTTTAAATTGATTGCAAATTGCTTATAATGTCTGTGTATCACCTTCTGCAGCATAGCAATATCATGTATGTTCTAGGCAAAGTGTAATTCTTTTCCTTACCCAAACCACTAATCCCTTGTGACAGACTATGGTATTGCCAGCTTTCTTATGCCCCAAATACTCTTCTAACATTTATTCTATTATAACATTTCAAGTTGGCATTCCATCTCCAGATTAATCCAGAGCTCAACTTGAAGCATGGAGAATTGTACTAATAAGCATAAAAGAAGGAATAAGGCCTGGATAGTAGGACAAGGACCACAGCTACCATATACACACAGAGAGGAGAGGAAACCAGGGGCTGGCTGTCCCTGCTGAGGCACCTTGTGTGTCATCCTGAGGGGCCATCATGTTTCCCACCCAAATCACATTGCCCTTCTTGCTGACATCTTGCTGGTACACCTGGGCTACCTCAGTGTTTCTCACTTCAACCCTGTTGCTGCCCCCTCAGAGACCTCTCAGTGCTTTCACCCAAACCCTGGTACTGCACTGATTCCCACCCCAGCTCCAGCCCCTGACGCAGGGCCACCCCAGGGCTTGCCCTCAGCCCCTCTGGACAGCCCGGGGTGTGCTCCTGCCCCTTCGCAGCTGTGGGGTGTTTCCCACCTCAGGCCCAGCCCAGCAGTGCCAGTGGAACCCTGTGGAGGACACAGACCTCCTCATCACGGGCCTGAGGAGCTCTGACCGACACCTCACCCCTCCCTACAAGCCAGCCCGTGGACATCCCTGCAGCCCATGCCCCTGCTTGCAGCACTCCAGTCCCTCAGTCCCCTGTGGAGGCAGGGTCCCTGCCTCCTCACTGCCCCCTCCACAACCCACGGCAGGTCTCAGTGCCAGGATCCCCACTCTCAGTGACATCCCTGGACACCCACCAGGGCCACCACCATCATGTCGCTACTTCCTCAGAAGGCTATTTTATGTTGGAATCAGGTTCTTGAATTGTAAGTGAAAAGGGAAGAACATTTATTTAATCTTATTTTATTCTTATTTCTTGATTTGTTTTGCACAGGAGCTGAAATAAGTGAACTCTACATGCCAGGAAAGGCCCTTCATGCTGGGTACCAAATCTACATGGAGAATGGGCCAGGGTCAGTTCCTGTGGTAAGAAAATGTGAAGATTTTATGCATTTGACTTAGGTCTATCCTATTCCTTGCCTGTACCTGTTCCATGTGTGAAGTCATGAGGGTTCAGAGAGCCCAGGCTCTAGTGGCTCTAGTGGTCAGAGAGATTCCTCTCATCTCCTGAACAGCCATAATAAATGGCTTCAGAGGCGATCAGATTTAATTTTAACATGGAAAAGCAGCAAGCATTTCCTGCTTTTCAAAAGCTACTGAATGATCTGGTTCAGCACCTCTTCCAAACCTCTATGCTTGAGACAGAAGCTTGAGAGGAGAAGTTCAGCTTAAATGACTGCTGTTCAGCAAAAGCATACGGAAAAGAAAACCACAACCAAGGCTCTTATTATGTCTGGTAATTTTATCTTTGTGTAGTCTCATGGCTTAGAGGCAGACAGATGGAGAGAATAGGACAAGAAGGAATTAGTGCCTATGTGTGGAAAATTGGGGAAGTCCTGGTCTCCAGGTACACATGTTCAGGAGAGAAGGAGAGAGATAACTGTGGGCAACACTTCAATGCTTATTAAAGTGTTTCATTCTCTCCTCTTCAACGTTTGTTACACTTTTTCTTCCATTCTGCAGTCTGCCATAAAGGCTAAATTGATGAATTGCAGTCTCCCTTTCATAGAACACCATATAAATCATCCATTAATGCCTCTAGGGATAATGACCACAGCCACTAAAAACATGTGGTAACATTTGCCAAGTGAAATGCCACTGCTTCTATTCCCTTTCCTCTAAGTTTCTAACATTTTCATTGTTCCTTGTAGTTTCACTGTAGGTGCACTTGTTGATCTGCACCACTGTAGCATTGAAACTGGACAATATCCATTGTATTGGGCTTGGTTTCTTCATTATATCAGTGCCAAAAGAATGCTTCCTGCTCTTGCACTGATGTACCATGAATGATGGCAATGAAAGGATGTGTGCCATTACTGAGCACATTACAGGACGGAACTCAGTAGTCAGTAGCCCTTAAGTTTTCTCTCTTGTTTCCTTAGGTGTGGCTATTAGACACAGAGAATTTAAACAGCTTTTCAGTAAGGCTATAAAAACCCTTATCAACCACCTTAATAGACGAGATTAATGTTTTGCTAGAGACTACTTATAGTGAAGCATTCTCAGTGGCAACTCTAACATAGTTTGACTGGTGAAGGTCTCAGCAGAAAACGTAAGAGTAGATTCGTGCACAGGTGCAAATCTGTTCAGGTATAACACAACTGATATTTCAGTGAGCAGAATAGCACAAAAAAAAGGACAGTGTATGCTATTCCTAAAAGTAATACAGTAATGCTAAGAAGAAAAGACAATTTCAATGTTATACTTTTCTGTTTTGGAAACCAGGGAAAATAGCCATTACCTTGTAAAAGGCCTTGTAATTTTCTTCTGCAACATTTTGCACTGACTGAATTGGCACAGGCTCATCTTTTAAAGCTTGAGGATAGCCAGAAAATTTCCTAAAGAGGGATACTGTGCAGGTAGATAAGTGCATGAAAACTTTGTGATGCATTAAAGCACTAGGACTAAAAATACATATACATATACATATATATATGGAAAGTGTGTGTTGATGCATGCAGTAGCTTCTGACATCTTGCATTTACTGTGGTGTGTTGCCCCCTAATAATTACTTGTATTGTGCTATGTACATGTTACCATTGAGATAGAGTGACAAAGAAGGGTTTTAGTGAAAGGTATGAAGTTTTGATGGGATGGACCCCACTCTTCCCGACGTGAGAGCTATTCCTGTTCTCTGGCTCAGCATCATTCTCCTTCTCTCTGTGACTTCCCTATAACAATAATAGCCCATCAGAGCATACTAGCAAAAGAAAATTCTGGGACTGCATTGAGGCTGACCAATAATTGATGAACATGCTCTAATTCCTTTCTAGCCTGAACATGCCCTTATGATTGCCATAATAAAGAACAACCCATCAAAATTTAGAGCTAGTATGTGTTTGTGCATAACCACACAAAAACACTCATGATGATTTGGCACAGGAGTAGAATATGAATAAAAAATAGTTGTGAGTCCATTAGTTTAGATATAAACTTCACATTTAGGTGCATGTTCTTGACTGTATAACATTTCTACATTCTCTTTAAAGAATAAAAGAATGGGGTGGGGCGGGGAGCTTTTTGTTAGAAAACATAAGAATATCAGAAACCCTTCTATTGACTGATATTATTACCATCCTTCACGTATTCATAGGATATCAGATTTCTCAGGCAGAAGAAATAGTGCAGTTGTACTGAACCTGGGGTTTATTTGAGAAGCAGTGCAGGGACTGTGGTAGTAATAGGAGCAATAATGGGAAGTTCATGTTGTACCAATCCTTTTATTCTCAGTTATTGAAAACACATACTAAGAGACACTGTTTATATCACTATGAATGAGGATAATTTTGCAGCCAGCAGGAAGAGTTTACTTTTTCACTAAGAACAGGCCAAAAGTTCTCAGATAAAAGAGTTCTGCATAAGAAACCCTGATATGTGGGTCATATTGGGTTTGTTAGCTATGGCTGCAGACTATCCAGGAATCTTCAGTGGAGGAACTTCCAACACAGCCAGGGGGGATTTGCTTTCATCAGATAAAGTCCTCTATGGGAATAAAATAGATCTTTGAAGCAAGTGCTGTGAATGAATTGTCTTGCAAACATTCTAGTAAAATCACTGGAAAATAATTTTTTATTGGAAGAGAATTAAACATCACCATTTGTCTTTATCTCTGGTACATGTTCATGACTATTCTGCAAAATAAACCTGCATGCATTTGTCATATCAGATGCTGAGTGTTTCTCCCACCTCTTGATGTTTTCCCTCTCATGTGATAAAGACCTGGGACTCGATCCATCATCTGTGACATCCATGGAGCTAGATAAGACACATTTGTAACTGGTATAGGCTATTTTAAACAATGTAAAAATATTCTTCATCACAGCATAGCTTAAAGGATTTTTGTTAGGCACCAAGTACCTAAATAAAATTATGTGAGCTATCTTCATGATACTTTTAAAAGAGCTTCCCTTCCAAAGAAATTCTTAGTGTTTTATGTTCTAGTACAAGCAGTAGAGTTACATTAAACAGAGAACATGCTGTTCTCGGTGGTGATGTACTCTGAGGATGGATGTTACCCTTTGTGCTTAGAGAATGTGTGAATTTACTTGACTTCTTTCAAACAAAACTCAGTATGTGCAAAAAGCTTGGCATCTTTGCTTGGAAACAGGCTAAATTGCAATAGCAACCTTTACTTGACATTGCACCATGGCACCAACATGCTAAACAAATAGAAATAGTGTAGCAAAAGATGCGTAAGAAAAATAAATGAAACCGTTTGGCACTCTAAATGACAGCATTTGCTGTGTACTTGACAAGTTAGGGGGTAAGAGCCCTGCTGTCAGGAGGCTTGCAGGGCCCTGCCACGCTCTGCACCTGCTGTGCTGCACCAGGTACGTACCCGGCAGCTGAGGGGAAAGTGTCGAGCAGTGCCCTGTTGTACATCGTGCACAACAATAGAGCTGGTCGGCAAGGCTCCTCCAAGCAGATTTTGGCTGAACTCGCCACTTCAAGTACGTCTTTTTCTGCAAAAAGTGACACCAATTTCAGCAAAATTTTCCACGAACAACAGCAAAGACAAAAGAGAAGTGCTGCTTCATTGAACAAAATGTGCCTGTTTTATAAAACTTAATAGAAGTGAATTAATGAACTGTTCACTTGCATGATGTGGTATACGTTTTATGAAGATATTTATAACAGCAGCAAATAATATGGTATGAAATATTATAATGAAAGTAGCACATCAAAAGTAAAACGCTTCCTTTGAATTTTTTTAAAATTAACTATTAGGTTGACTATTTTTCTGTGAGAAAGGTGTTTTTAAAATTGTCTTTGCTTTCAGTTAAAAAAAAAAGATCAACAATGGGAAAAAAATGAAATTTTAAAAATCAGTGTTTTAACTGATTATCAACAATCCTTAAAAAGGGAGCATTCATGGATAACTGCATAGAAAATCCAGATTAATCCTTAAAATATTTTGATAAAAATATTACCCTGATTTGAAGGCAAAGGAAGGTAAGACAATGTTATTTTATCAAACAAGTGTGAGCAATGCCTCTGACTTCACCTGAAAAGGAAGAAATTTGGTGCAAACAGCTCAGGAATAATGAAGTTTCCAGATGATACAGTGATATGACATGTTACTGGCTCTCAAATTTATGGCAATAACACTAAGGGATGCTTGTTTCAACTGCAAGAGTCTATGCCTAGCATTAAGCATTATTCTTCGAGAAAAATTAGTCTTCCTATAGGAAAGACGATTCACATTTGTATACGTACAAAAAAGACATTAATGGACTGCTAGTTTACGTGAAAAGTATTTCTGTTAGAACATTTTTTAAAGAATCATGTCAGCATGAAGAATGGTATCCATTATGCCAGGTTTTGTAACATTTATTTTAAATGTTCCCCATCATGTATTATTGATTTCTGTATAATATCTCTGAAACTAAAGAAAGAAGGTTTCTTTTACTGCAATTCCCATCATGACTTCAGAGGAAATGTTTTTGCTATAGATGCTTTGAATGAGTGTGTAGTTCTCTAATGTACTTGAGAGTTTGATAAACCCTCTGACTGTTTCCAAAATGTTATCTTCAATGAACAAAGGGACAAAAAACCCCAAAGATTTAAACCTCTGTGGGAACAAAGCAAGTTGCGGCAGGTATTTCAAGTTATAAACAAGACTAAATTAAGAGCTGTAAACCACACAAGATACTCCAATTTTGAATTAGAATTGTTCTGTTCCTTATAAAACCTGTTGCTCTACAAAAGCTGATATCTTTCCATTAACCTCTATAGAAAACAGTATTATCCCTGCACTTCAACTTCCATAGCTCTGCAATTAACCAACTGCATAATAAATAGTTACTTATTGTAAAGATTCTTTCAAAGTATTCTTTTTATACAAAAATTGCCACAGTGGAAGAGTCAGCGAATGCTAACAGAGAAACATTACTATGTGCACTATGTTTAATAATACATGATAGGACCACTTTCTTGCTGATTTGATCTGCAGCAGGTGGAACACACCAAGAGAAATAATGAAAACTTCATCAGGTATATGATTTAGGGATTACATTGCAGCCGTGTTTTCATGATGACAAGAATATAGAGCAAGGAAAAAGGATCCAATAGCAAGTGAATTGGCACTAAGCAGCAAAAAGGACAAAATCCTCCCTTGATGCCCATGGATAAGCTTTAGTGCAAGGGCCTTTAAGCAATATCTTGCATATATATATATATATATATATACATGCATCCTAAGATGGATTTTCCTACAACATAATTCCTCTATACTCTTGTCACACTTCTATATCATTTCCATCTAGTCTTCATTTATATTTGCTGCTTAGTAGAAAGCAAGCAGTGAAGATCCCATCTGTCTTTGAAGTAGATAGCAAAATGTTCACTACTAAAATGTAGCAGGAATACTTTTTCAGAAAGAAATGTTTTGTCTGTGAGCATTGACAATAGCTGTCTTGACTCACATAATGCATATGTGTACTTGAAAAATATTTGAAGAATCTCACATAGATAAAAATATGAGTCAGGTTTCAAGGTGAGATAGACAAAACAGTAGGAGGAAGTAGAGCCTTCCATCACTGTGTTTTGAAGACACAGGATAATTTATTAGACTATATGTTTAGATACACAAGTCCTCTGTCTGTCTGTCTATCTAGCTATCAGATCTGTAACTGTTCACATAGCCTATTAATCTACAGTTAACACTTGAGCCAGCTCTGATTTCAAAACAAATAAAGCAGGCATGTGGCCATGGGAATTTTGAGACGAAAACCAGAATTGACTGAAAAGTGACCAAAGTATAGAAACCAACATATGTAACAGCATTCATTCATCACATTAGAAAAACAAGATACATCTGAAACTAACGGCCCCAAACTGACTTGGGGACTTTTTCCAACATGCTGAGTGTTCTGATTCTGACAGCTTACTCCTGTCAGTAAATAAGGATCAAAAACCCACATGGCATAATTGTATGCTTCATCATTTTTTGCAAAGACTCAGAGAATGGTTCAGTATAGACAAAAGCGCAGCTTTTGTGTGAATGTCTAAACAAGGAAACAGCAGTTGGTTAAAATTAAACTCCTTTGGAATAGTTCTGTCAATTAAGCAGTCTCAATAAAGGATTATTTTCCTGAATTTCTGGAAAACAAGCTGACAAAACCCCTGAAATTCGCTGTCTATCCATTTAATCCATTTCACTCTTGTGCTTTAAAAGATGTCATCACTGCAGTTCCTGCCAGGACTTCCCTCTCCCTCTCTTACTCACTAGGAATGCCTCTGCTGGTCTTGAAGTAGATCTTAGAAAGGCTCACAAGAAATATCAATAGCAGCTGCTCCTCTGTCTCTAGAAGTTAGGCTACTTCTACCTCTTTTTCTACATACCCCTCTTGGGCATGGGTAGCCAAGGATGGCACATCTACAGTATCAGTTAACAAGGAGCCCAGTATTCAGATGTGGGGGAAAGTAGTTATGCTCACTTTATAGATTAGCCTCTCCCTTTCCCTCAGCCGAGCCCCAGGGAGACCAAATGCTGGGCTGTCAAATACAGGAAAACATCTTTGTTCTGCTCTCATGTGTAACAATGGAACTTCATGGAAGTTGTCACATTAGCAGATCAGATACTTCTCAAAATAAATTGAGTCAACATGTTATATCAAATACATTTTTCAGTCAGACTATAGGATGAGATTTGCTCAATAGGTCTTTTTAAACTAAATCATACAAAAGTGGTTTCTAGTGGTTTCATGGAGATTTAAAAGAAATTGATAATTAATAAAGAAGAAATGCACTATTTTTTTTTCCAGGTGACAGTGAAGATAACTATCTTATCTCTTATGAATAACTTGTACAAAACTCCTTCAAAAGTGTTGCACAATTTTAATATGTGCTAGAACATTCAACTAAGTAAATAACAAAAAAATGCTATCATGCTTTTTTCATGTCTCTAGCAGATGACTAAAATTTGCAGAGCTCTAAAAATATCTAGTAAACAGGATATATATGTTTTTTGAACTTTCTTCCTTCTTTAGATACACAAAGGAATTTAATTAGATGAATCACTGTAGAAAGCATCACACTTTGAAAAGCATAGGCAGAAAGGGACCTTTCTGGTATCTTATATGACCCAGAGCAGAAATAACTCATATAATGAGCATTTCTTAAATAATATTAGCTTAACAGGTGGTTACAGAATGTGCAGATCAATCAGATCATGTTCTTTCCATAGGGAGTGGGATTAAAGTGAGGGCTCATGGTCACTAACTTTAAATGCAGCAAACCGATCCTTATAAGCTCTCTCTCCAGCCTTCCTTTTCCCTTCCTCTTCCCCTTCCTCCTTCCCCTTCCCTCTTCCCCTGCTTCTCCATAAAGAACCTTTTCACAAGAGGCTCAGAAAAACTCGTTTTAACTATACCTCCCATGCAATTCACCAAAGAAGTCAAATTAAGAGATTAAGAAACTCAGGGCAAAAGAATTCTAGCAAATTAAAGAACTCCTAGTTGGAATGTATTGCCAGTAGTAATACTACTGATAAAACAAGTGGCTCTGTGTAAGCAGCTCTCTGGGAGCTACAGCTGTCTGCTGATGGCTGTGTTATGATGCTGAGAGGGAAGGGGGAGATGCTTACTTGGATAACTGATCCGAGACCCCACTGTAGTCAGTGCAATCACTTACTTCGAGGTCAGCAGAATTTAAAAGGAACCAAGATTCTAAAGTGCATAGATATTCATAGGTGTAATTAATATTTCCTCAATGGTTATGCATTTCTTGTAAGTGCCTTCTTCAAAGATTATAAAAGAAAGCCAAGTACTTCTTTAAAAAATATCCTTTCCAATTGCCCAGTCCTCAAATCACTCACTAGCACACAAACATATCAAGAGCTGTCTCGATAGATCTTGACAGACCACTTCTAGCAGGAAGGCAGCCATAAGTGTTTTGATTACAACAGATTCATAAAATTTCAGGCATCATAGACCTCTTATGTTTCCAACTTCTTTTGAATTTACCATTGGAATTAACATTTATTGTAAGGTTTAGGTTCCAAAACCTACAATCCTATGCTGCACTGCTGGCTTTTTTTTGTGCTGAGCAACCTATGCATGCAAACTCTGTGAGCCAATTTATGCAAGGAGAAGAAGCTTATTTAAAAAAAATAAACAAAAAAAACCCCAAGAAACCCCCCAACCTCCCCCAAAACCAAACCAGCAATGACCTTTGTCTCAGTTGAGTTATTATTTAAGTTTAAAAAATGGAGACAAAACTTTGAGAAGAATAAGTGTTCTGTTTTAGGAGGACAACTACTCCTGCTTATGCAGCTTCTTTGAGGAATTAACTCCCTGACACCACAGTTTTCTGAAGTGGACCCGAACCTCTAGGTGTGTTAACATGAGCATCTTGTTTGAATTTCAAATAAGAAATTCTTCTTTTCCAGTCTGAGGGGAATATATTGATTTAAAAATAAATCCTGTCTGAAGAGAGAAGGCAGCCCAGTAAACAGCACAAGGGATTAGAATAAACATCTTAATAATGCAATTATTATAACCCAACAAACAAGACAGAGTAAGCAAAATAATTACCAAGATGAGATCAAGATGAAATTAGTATGTTGCAGCTAGAACTGCTGCTTCTATAATTCATGTTCATGAAAAATTCTTTAAATTGGAAACTGCAGACAGTTAGGTATGAGTCCTTAAAAAATGTAACTCTTTACAACCTGAGAAGATGATGTGATGAGGAAGAAAGTTCTCAAAAAACTACCACCTTTGGTCCAATTTTGCTTTCAATTGGGTAGTTGAAAGCCAGCAAGAGCAGTGGTGCCAGAAGGCAGCACCAATATGAAGAAATAAGTGTCTTCTGCAAATTGCTACTGAAACCACTAAACTCATGAGCAGTAATCACACCTGCTCACAGGGCTTCGGTTGGTGAATTGACACCTCAAGCAAACACCAGTACTAGACATGCGTGTAGCAGTGTTTGCACACACAGATGTCTGGCTTGAATGAAACAGAAAATGCATAACTAGGAAAATGAAAGAAAAAGAAAAGATGAACTAATCACAAATTTTCTTGAAGTCATTTTTACCTGTTTCGTTTTATTGCTCCAAACACTTTACTGAAGCTTTTGTGAAATATCTTCCGTGTATCTTGGCATAGCTGTGCGAGATCAGACTGAAAAAATGTAAAGACAATTCCTTTCACATATACACTGATGGG
Source organism: Atrichornis clamosus (assembly GCA_013400975.1). Lineage (NCBI taxonomy): Eukaryota > Metazoa > Chordata > Aves > Passeriformes > Menuridae > Atrichornis > Atrichornis clamosus. The sequence continues at coordinate 20,328 of WBMZ01013223.1, read as the reverse complement.
AAAACTGAGTTCTCACAGTTATAAAAATGAATCATTCTGGAGCTGTCCTCCAGAAATATATTTCGCTGATAAATAAAGAAAAAAGCCTCATCTCAAAGATAGCTCTGTAAATTTTCAGACATCAAAGTACAGGAAGCAAGCTCAGAGAGTAGGTAAGTAGTCTGGAACCTACCCATGTAGCACACTCTAATTATAACTCGTGAGTCATCTTTCCAGTAGACTGTGTGTTTATGAGAAACTGTCACTCCTTTTGACATATGTGAGAGCAATTGGGTTGAAGAGTGGTTTTAACCTATGGGAACTTGAGAGTGTCTTATTTCTATTTATGTTTTTATTTCTCAGTAGGGTGCATACTGTCAGGTGCTGTAGAGCTCTAACATGGAGGAGTAGTCTAGTTTTCCTTGGTAGTCAGCAGAGACAGTTGACCTTTGGAGGCCATTTTAGAGCACTTAAATTAATCATGGTTGTTTACTTATAAAGCCTAGGTTCCTGAGTGAAGGGACATAAATTAGGTCATTTCCGAGTATTACAAAAATGCTTCATCATTAAAATTTCAATAGTGTATATTGATCTCATAAGTAAGTGCAGGTCTTGATCAGAATTTGCTTTTAGTCTTTTTCTGCCAAGGTGAGAAAGTCAGGCAGAGCTTTAAAGTAGCTTTATCTGGTCACCTTATTTTTAACGACTGATTCCAATAAAACAAATAGAAGGAGCAGCAGAACGTAGTCTTGTACGTGTGAATGTACTCTAATGTAATCTACTCCCCATTCATACAAACTACTGGGAAGCTCTTTTAAATAAGTGTCTTGAAACTGTTTGTCTTTTTATCCCATTTTACCTGTTAGATTGACTCATATGAAAAATTAGGTAATATATATAGAGAATAGCACCCTTTGCTGCTTCCGGGACTGAAAAATAAGGGCATGTACATGTGCACACACACAAAAATATAGAGAAACAGCTCTCCAACCCCAAAATAGCAGTAAGGAAAATAACCACATGAAACCAGAAATGTTCAAGTCTAGGCAGAGAATCACAGAACTGATTTAACACATCCTATTTAGATTCTTTATATGTTCTCTAAGATTAAAAGTGTGGTGGGCATTTTTTTATCACCAGTCTCTGAGAACCATGGCCTAATCAAAAATCAAATAAAATTCAATGTTTTCAAGGAAGCAGTGCTTCTATAATAATGATGAAATTCCTGCTGCTCCATGACACTGATAGGACTGTACCTTATCTTTCTGCAGTGATTGCCTGCAATACACTGACTTAGAAGGCCCTTGCTGGACTTGTATTTCTTTATGTAGCTGACAAAGTAATTAATTTCAAAAATTTTCAATTCTGTTCATTATTTCTAAATCTCTTTACAGCATTTGTGTTATTTATATGAAGGAAAGAGGAAAAGTACTGAACATTCTTTAATAAGCAAACCCAGAGCTTCAGCAGATTATTAATTTTCGTAGAACTAAGCACATTGCAAGCAATTATGAGTTTGAAGTAAATAATATTGTGGTTTAACCCCAGCCAGCAATGAAATACTTTCCTGCTCCCAGTGGGGAGGACAACTGGGGAAAAAATGTAAACCTTGTGGGATGAGGTAAGTACAGTTTCATGACTGAAACAAACTAAAATATACTAATTATAATAATAACAATAATCATATTATTTTTAACTAAAAGGAGAGAGAGAGAGTGTAATAAAACCCAAGAGAAACAAGTGATGCACAATTCAATTGCTCACCACCCACTGCCCAACACCCAGGCCATTCCTGAGCAGCAATCAGCAGGACCTGACCAACTTCCCGCAGTTTGTCGACTGAAGATGACACTCCATGGTTCTTTGCCCAGTTTGGGTCAGCTGTCCTGGCCGTGCTCCCTCTCAGTTTCTCGTGCACCTGCTTGCTGGCAGAGCATGGGTCACTGAAAAGTCCTTGACTTAGGGTAAGCACCACTTAGCAACAACCAAAACATGAGTGTGTTATCAACATTCTTATCATACTAAATCCAAAACACAGCACTGTACCACCGACTACGAAGAAAATGAACTCTATTCCAGCCAACACCAGTGTCCGGGTTTATTGCTGTAACTGTATTTCGTGTAATTAATAAAGTTCAATATAAAAGGCTCTGACTTGTATTCACTTTTTAATAAAAGGTGATCTAGCAATGCAAGAAGTTAAAGACCATTATTTCCCATTCAGATGTATTTCTTTAGCACAAACTCTTAAGTAAATTTCAGGGATGATTAAAGAAAGGACTCAGTCAAGACCTGTACAAATCTGTTGTTCTTATGAATTCCCTTCTAAACACCACTTCAAATCTCTAAGATTACTATTATGAAACTTGATTTATTATGAAAGACTAGAATGGGCTAGGATAGCTATTTAGTATTATTATTCACATGTCAAATAATAGTGTCATCCACTGAATAAGGAAGTTACAAATTATTTATGCAAATACTTCTTGATTTTTCCAATGTTTTTTTCACTGTTTGTCATTACTCTCAGTACAGGAGATACTAAGACAGATCCACTGCCAAGAATAACACTCATTACCCCAAGCAAACCCATTCAGAAGGGATACTCAGGCCACTGAAATGTCAGCTGCTTAAGTGACTGACTCCTTGTTCACAACAAGCACAGCAACAAAACCTCTTCCAATTACTCTACTTAGTACAAAACCTCCCCACATTTACTGTAAGGGACCTCACTCTGGCCCTAATTCAACAAATTACTTAACCTGCGATTACTGCTCTAAAAAGATTACTTTCATCCTGCCTTCAGGCAAGCGCTGCATTTTTGCTGTGTTATGGGACCAAGTAGCACTGCATGAGGGGAGCTGGTGAAACCAGTTAATGCAGGGGACCCAAACTCCACAATAAACACGCTTCCAGCAGTTTTACCCTAACCCCGCTCGGTCTGGTCGAAGCACTAGAAATCCACCTGCTGCTGCAGCACATGGTGTGTACTCTGAAAGGTATCATCTCCCCAGCTCAGCTTCAAGTGTAAGGCAGCCCTCAGGCTCAGCCTGAGTGGGAAGAACCGAATTACAGGAACAAGTGCCAGCTAGGGATTTGCTTCTAAAACACATTCTTGAACAAAATTAATATACTAATACAGATATAGCCTAGGTGAACCCCTGAGTTTCCTTGCATTCAGCCTTAATTTATGTGTTTTCTATGTCCTTCACTTCCGTCCTTAATAGGACTTTAGGCAAGATTTACTGGGAGTAAATCTCCAGAGCCTAATTTATGCAGGCTTAAATCTGTGGCTGAACTGCACTGGTAACATCAGTGGAAATAACCTTATCCAAAGCTATTTGGATACACTACATTCCACTAATGCAGGAATTGTTCTTTGCCCATAATTATTTAACCAGTTTCTTGTTACGTTTACACTCACTCTTTTGCCAAACCAGCAGATTAGCTCCTCATTGTCATTCAAAGGAATATTAGCCTTTAAAATAAATATAAAAACCAGTCTACTTGCAGGGATTTTAACAATTCTGTATGGATCTGTACTTCTAATTCTGCTCAAGTTAATGACTAATATTTTCTTGGTGTGTGTGAGAAAAATGTCGTATCTGAATCTAGAGATCAAATTTGAACCTAGACATCTCAGAGCAAAATATGATTCTGTAGTTTGGCCAGCATGAAAAGAAGGGACTATTTAGTGCTTTATAAATACATTTAAAAGGAGAAGCCCTTCAGTGACCATCTGTCTTTGAATTTATGGTGAAAAATAACAGGCCTTCCCCTATGTCAGTTAATGATGATTAATCAAGCAATGTCATTTTATCCTTCAAATATTTTTATACTGACCTGAACCTGACAGAGTTCAGTATCACTTAGCTTAGCTTTATTCAAAAATTGAATCAAGCTCTTAAATGAAATTGCACAAAATCAGGAGACAGCCAAAGCAAGACACATTAATTATGGGGTATTTCTTAGACTCTTAATGTCAAATCTAATAAATTTTGTGAATAAAAAAGTTATTAAAACTATTCTTTGCATAGTTTGTTGTCGCAGCAGGTCCGGTGCAGTTCAGCACCAGCACACTGCAACCTTCCTGGAGAGTGTCCCGCAGAGAACAGCTCTTCCAGGGGCCTGGCAGAACTCCCTGGGCGACAGGCGATTCCAGCAGGTGTAGCAACTTCTCTGCTACAAGTGATTGCAGCTCTTTGTGGTTTAGATCTTTGTGAATTCAGCTCCCTGTGAAATCGCCCAAGGCAAACACGGGGACAGAGAGACAGGAGCCTCGCACAGCAGTTCCGCAGAGGTCGCCTTTACTGTCCGAGCACCCTGCGAAGGGAAGGCCACAGGCAACACTGCCTCTCTTTCGGGAGAAGCCGGGCTTTTTATGGAAAGGTAGGGGGTGGGGTAGAAACCAGTTGGCCAACAGGGTACAGGGTATTACCATGAAGAAACGAGGCACGTTGGGATTTCACCCTGACCCTGGGGGAGGTAGCTTATCTCTGACTTCTCCAGGGGAGGGCAAGAGGCTCCTGCTTTGAAGGCTCCCAGCCCTCCACAGTTTGTGGTAAGAATGAATGTTTCTAACACAAATTTTAATGACCAGTTTGGCATTTAGTTCCGTAGGTTGGCATTGCCCTGAAAGTAGAATCTGACTCATTACCTGAGACCATTTGAGATACTGTCAAGTTTTGCATTAACTGCACTCTGATGGCTTTCCGTGATGCCTTGCACTCCTGTGCATTTTGTGTACAGTCTTGATGAGATACACGATGTTCAGGGGGAATGAAGGCATAAGGGTGCTACCCTTGGAACAACGGATGTGTAATGGACTAAGCCATGGAGCAGGGCCGCTCCTGAGGCCCCGGTGTGAACTGCTGCATACACAGCCCACTGGTAAAGCACAGTTTAGTTCTTTATGAGCCAGTATGATATCTCAGCCAGCCACTGATGTGGAAGCAGGTGGGTTCTTCCAATGAAAAGGGTCTTGTCCTGAAAGCACATGGATTCGATCCTGATCATGACAGTTTAAGCGGTGGGAAGAGTTCAAATTGGGGATGTCACTGTGACTGCTTCACACCTCTTAGCTCAGCTTCTCATGCCTCTAGTGCTGCAGCTCACGGCCTGATTTCATCGGCTGCTGTTACAGGTTTTACTCCTGCCTCCATACATCCCTGCATTACTCCAAATAATTAACACCAGTAAAGTGTTTAATACCATTATGGGATAAATAACTTTAAGCAATTTCCCTCATCTTCTGCTGCTTTTTCATCAGATTTAATGTTGCCTTTGAAACCAAAATCAATGATGCTTCTTTTTCAACATAAGCATAATCTCCTTTGTGTAATAAGTGATTAGAAAAACTTTATCCCAGAGAAGCAGTGTAGCAATGTTATTCATACCAGTGAAGGAAATCCCTGAAGAAACAGATATTTACAGAAATATTATCCTAAAATTAGAATTTTCTCAGGAAATTACATCTCATTACACTGTGTTTTTCTTGATCAGCATGAATATGAGCATAAAGATGGCAGCTCAAATATAAAAATCATTTGCTGCAAATCTATCAGCTTTACCAGTCCTCCTAAACATCATCCCTGTCTAGTATCATTTAGGCTTATTTGAAGAAGTGGAAACCATGATAAACCAAATTTGGCATTTGATTCTTTTTCCAAGCTACCTGATGGTAAATTTTTCCTTTGACTTCAGTAGTGCAGAATCAAATTATTTTCTTTTTTTCCAGTAACAATGCCTTATTTATACAGGCAATATTCCCTGTGATGACCTTACAAAAAGGTTCAAAACAATTGATAAACTGGAGATCACTCCATTAATTAAGTTTTCACCAATTTCCTTGAAGATTCCTTTTGAGATACTAGTGCTTTCCTTACAAGTCTATTTTCTATTGTTTGTATGGTCCTTGAATTAAAATTTAACCCAAGTTTATTTTATTGCCGCTTCATGGTTGTGTTTGAAGATCTGTCACAAGACATCCTTATTAAAGGGGTTCACATTGAACTAAAAGGGTAATTCAACACTAAAATCTCCCTAGGCTGAAAGAGTTTCAGGCAGTGGGTGCACAGCAATCATCAGTGAGTTGTCCTCTGGTCTCTCCCACTTCTATTCACATTTCTGTGCTCTGCTTTTTCCTGTTTCTTGGGTTTTTTCTTTTTTCATTTTTTTTTCTCTCTGACAGGTCATAATGTCATATGCAATGCAGGCAAGTAATGCTCACTGCAGTAAGAATTGACCTCAGCCCAATCTGCAGCTGTGAAGTGGGATGTAATGCTCTTGCTTTTCCAATCATGGAAGGTAACAAGTGCTCTTTTATAAATCTTCCCAAGCAGACCAGAACTCCAGATCCAGCAGTTTAACTGTCGTTAGTGATAAAAGTGTACTGATTGAAAGGATTTTTTTTTCTTTTTTATGCAGTAACACCCTATTTATAGTAAATTGTTAGGAAGGAAAGGAAAAAGATAATTAAAACTTTTTGATCTTAAGAACTGTTTATTTGGCTTTAGATCTGGGAATGTTTTAACAAAATGTCTTTCAAGGCTTTGGCGGTACTACCACTTAAGCACATGATTAGCTATTCTGCTGGTTCTAAAAAAATCAGTAAGATATCCTATGATACTCCTATCTGTAGGAGCTATCTAGATAGTTACAGATATTTTCCATATGGTTATCTTAGTAGCAACTGGGTTTTTGCATCTCCTTTAAACATATGAAGTAATTAGTTAATGTTTGAGAGTGGACACTTGTCAAAATGTTAGGAATATTAACAGTAATTTAAAGTGGAAGCATTTTTTTTCTGGTATAGGACAAAAAAAACCTAAAGGGCTTTTTTGAATTGGTGATAAGAGGCAATTGTTTAGGAAGATCAAACATCTGCTTGTCTGAATTGGAGCACAAGGTTTCTATTCTTATCATTAACTTACTTTCGCCTTGTGAGAACAGATGAGAAAACTCTCCTTTGTGCACGGTTGTTTTTAGAGAAATGATAACGCACAAACATGAGCAAAGGGGTACACAGTTCACTTCACCTGTGGCCATCAGGTCAAGGAAGGAAAATTATATTGAGATTGGTTTCTGCATTAGGTGTTCATACATCATTGGCCAGCAAAGTACCCCAGCAATTGAAAAATTGAAAAACTCCCTGGGAATTTGTTAACGGTGAGGGAGGGGGAAAATATAAACCTGATTACTTGCTCAGTAGAGCATTAAAAATGGCCATGAAAAGAGCTGAGTTTACAGCTCTCAGAACTAGTGTTCCAACTGGAACCTTTGCCCAGAGGTAGCTGGTTTCTTTCTTGGGTTTAGAAATAACCTAATCAAAGCTGAAGAACCACTCCATTCTGCCCTGTTTAAGAATAAAGTACAATATTTGGGATAGTGCTAACATGTAAAGTAGGCTACCTTTTTCTCTTCTGTCCAGTTTAAAAGTCTAGTCAAGGACAGCAGCTGGAAACAAAGGGAATTCCTACCATTTCTTCCTATTTTTTAGCGGAAGTGCAGAAACTCCAGCTGCAGAGAAACACTCATTCCCTTCTGCTCCCGTGACAATCTGCCATCCTTCTTGACTGGATCTTGTCACATTGTGAAACAACTTGTGAATCAGAGAGGCTGTACCATAACACAGAGAGTGGGAGGCTTAGCAAGCAGAAGTTGGGTTTCTGCCTGAAATTTTTGAGGTTTGTTTCAGCATGTTACTCTTTATTCAGTACCCATTATCACTCAGAGAAATTGCCAAAGAGAAACTGTCCCACAGGTAACACATAATATTGTACCTTTATAGTACATTTCAGAGGAGAAGATATAAACATATAATCAGATGTTGGAGACTGAGCACATGGTATGACAAAAAAGCCAACTTTTACACCTCAGAGGAAGGAAGTACAATTCTGCTGATAAATTACAATCATATTTCGCATATCATGCTATCACTGCAAGTTTTATGGAGTCCAGCTATTGAGTAGCAGTCAAAATGCCAACATATCCGTTAATTAGTCATTGGATGCTCTTGTGGGGTATTTTCACTGAATTAGCTACATCTACAATTAAAATAGTACTTGACCTGATGTGAAATTGTATTATATTCAAATTCTTAAATCGTCTCAAATACTGATTTTATTACACGGGCTACCATGCAATTGAAAGGTTGTTTAATACCATATTCAGAATGCAATCATAAATAATTGAAACAAGAAAAATAAAAATATTTTTGAACAACTTCCACAGTTAATGATAGTACAGTAATAAAGTTAAAGAATTACCATTTTCCTTACAAGTATTTCAAACTGAAAACCTTGATTCACTTTATACTGTATAAAAATACAGAAAAAGCCAACATTAAATTTAGGAAGCAGTGTTAAAACCCATCTTGCTGGAAATTGAAACCATGCCCTTACACAGAAGAATCTGGATATGCCAGTGATATTGATGAATTCTTTAGACCATCATCTTAAGAAATCACCTCTTAAAAGGAATATTCATTCTAATTATCATCCCATATTTCATCGATTACTATGAGAAAAAGGCTAAGAGAAATATAGTTGTTCACTGCCATTTACATTTAGAAATGTATATCCTACAAAACCCATTCAGATCCCAACTGTTTCAAAACACAGATGCCCACATACACTGACGAACACTTAAGACTTCAGATTCCAAATTTAGTACAGTTGTTTCATTTAAGTGCTTTCAAAAGCCAAGTAATTTTTCTCTTTGTTCTGGTAAACATTTCACTATTAGCAGTCCATTAAAATTGGTTACCCAAACTTTATTTTAAATGTGTGTGACCTCAGCAATATAAAGCAGCTTCTGCTTCCCATTAGAGCTGAAGAAGTCAATAAACTTGTAGGCTTCCAGTAATTAACTTCTTTTATTGGTTTATTTTGAGTAGTTCACAAAGCGCACTGTAAAATTATATAACATCTTGTTTCGTTTTAGCCAAGAATTTTATGAAACTTTTATTTTGATATGCATTTCCCTTTTGTATAATAACATCATGCTGTTCTGCCATGGTCCAGACTAAAATCCACTGTGAACCTGAGATCTTTTTCTACAGCGCCTCTGCCTCACCTGTTGCTCCTCACCTGGACGTGTGTAGAGGCTATTCTGCCACAAGGGAAATGGCATTGGTGTTCAGTTTTTCTCAGAGACTTTTGATTTCTAAGCTTGCTCTTGAATATGTTGACAATAACAGTGTCCGAAAATTTATTGAGTGTAGTCTTTATTCTGCAATTCAAGTAACTAATGAAATTACTGAAAAAGACATGTCTGAACTAAAATGTTTTGCTGCTATCCCGTTTGATACATTAGTTGGTTTTGACACTGAACCATTTTTAACCTGGAAAATTATATTCAGAAAGAAGCTTTCACCTCTGGATGTTATAATTTCATTTATATGGCTATGTTACCTTGATTTTTCCAGTTACCACAGTGATATCAGAGGGTTATTACTGCTAATGAAAGAAGAAAACACATTTTTGAGTCTTTAAATCTAATGCCTTTTCTTTGTTTAGTTTGTTGAATTAAAGACAGCCCTTAGCAGACGTTAGGGCAATTTATCAGGTTTTTTTTTTAAAAAAAAGCACTTCAGCTACTGCGTACACAAATCACCATTAAATACTTAATTTAAAAAACCCAATGTCTAGATGTGGTTTAAAGACATAAAGATGCATCACTTAGCCTTCGTGGTCCTCTTGCAGGATTTCAGTAAGGAAACCACTCAGCCGTCCAGATCTCATTACTGAAATAGATGGAAACATCAGCTTGTGTAAAAGCTTTGAGCGCAGGAACAGAAAGGCAAGGTCAGTTTTTCCCTGTCGATTTTTTCCCCCGACGCCACGAGTGCCTCGCCGCTTTTCTCACGGGCTCCCTCTGGTGGTTACCGAGCACAGGCGCTGCCTCGCTTGCGGCCGCGCACGAAACCACGAGTTAAAGACTGATTCCATCAGCATTTCTCGCTCTTATAATAAGTAAGAAACCATACATGTATTAAAGCATAAGGCTTTGTGTAGTCTACTTGTGTAATCAGGATCATAATATGCTTCCTGAGCTAAAAATGTTTGAAAAATCTATTATGATTCCTTTTTTTTTCTCCATTTTTTGGGGGATTTGAAAAGTGAGAAAGAGAGGATACGACTTACCACTAAGTTAAAATCCCATAATATCCGTGGTAAAGATCCAAATAAAACCTCTAAATCCAAAATTTCAGGTAAGTGACTTTTAATATCGCCCTTTACTCAGGCAAAATTCTTCAATAATAGGGATGTGTCATACTCTCTCTTAGCTGACAGTCTTTTCTCCTACCTCACGTGTGGATGTGGATTTTCTCTTGATCCCTGGGATATTGCAAACTCGCATGGGAGGATTTCTGGATCAAATCCCAGCAGACACGACCCTCTTTTGAGCGGATATCCAACCAACCATAACATTACTATAGATTTTAAAAATATTTCCATAATCAATAGAATGAAAAGTGTCTTTTAAAGGCGTGAGAGAAAGAAGCTCTCTGGTGGGGGGGGTTTTAATTAGAGTATCAGTATTAATAATTTATATGGTAATTATTTTTATTAAAGCATTATCATTTGAATTATTTGAAATATGAAGAGACAGAAGGAAGTTTGCACAAGGCTGCCCCAGATCACAGGTCATGTCTGACAAGTCTACTTTACCTGTATCCCTTTTGCAAATGAACAGAATTAAAAATAAATAATTTTTCACTGAGGTCAAGCTTCTAACAATTATTGCCTTTTCAGAACTTCTTATGGTTTAAATAGGTGTATTTTGTTTCCAAGAAACAGCTAAGTACAGAGATAATGAAAAACAGATATTGAATGTTAAATACATACTTTTATGATCGTTCTAAGTGATAAATACGAACATAATGACATAGAACCTTTTTTGTTCTTCTTGTGTTTACACTTATATTGTATACTGAATATCAGAAAGATTTAGATCTTACCCAGAAATGTGCAAAAAGTAAAAACCTTTCACTCTTGCTAGATCTGAGCACAGTAAGGGCACAGGAAAATGTTCAAGACTATTATTTCCTATCTGCTCTGCAACTCTCACACCTTTCAAGACTTTTATTCAATATTAATGGTTTTATCAATGTCCCTAAGATACTCTTTATTCAGATCATTAAGAAAAAAACATCTGGAGCATCTAATAATCATGTGCCTAGCAGTATATATAAAATCTTTTTATTAAACTATATTTATGGAGAGATAAATAGAATAGTAAATAGATTAATTTACAAGTTCACGTATGTATACTCACTACCTACTTCATGGCAGCTGCTAAATGTGAAGTCTGGGAAGCACAGTACCTCCTGATTGCTCTTTGTTCGCAGGAAATGCCAACATCCCTCAATAGATCAAAAGCTTAGAACATGATGTTCTCTAGGCTCATGGAGGTAATTATTGGAAAAGCATTCTTGAGGCTATAACTGGTCTTGAAGTGGGGCTGCTGGTGATAGGGGATTAAAAAAAGTAGGTGTGATAGGGAACTAAAAAAAGTAGGTGTAGCTAACATAAGCCAAGTTCTTCATAATCTGTAACTCAAGTGAGTTTTTGAGGTAACCTCATTCTTTCTAAGCTCTCCTCACACATTTCATGGTAGTTTGTCTTCAACACGAAGACACTACCTGCTCTTCAATGTATCCAGAAAAAAAATGCTCTCAGGTAAATTTTGACTAGAAGAACAAACCTGTGGAACACCTTTAGGCAACTCAACACATCGCTGCTGCTGATGCACCACTGTGCAGGTGTGTGATCTGCTGACGTACAGCCTCCCTTTCTGATGGTTATGAGGGTCAGTGTGTATGGGCACAAACTGTGCTCTACTGATAGAAACTCATTAATGTAATTCCTTTGAAGTAATTATTCTATAGAATGCATTGAGAGAATTTCCACTTCGTTTTAAATCCTTGACGACAGTACATTGTTCTCTACTTTGCATAAATATAGCCATATTGTTGAAGTAAATACGTAATTTGTGACACAATTTTTGACATGAAGTCTTTTTCTTTTAGCCATGACTAATAAATAAAAAATAGGCTATTTATATGACTGTTAAGGCAGTGTAGATGGCCATGAGTCAGTTTTGTAGTGGTTGATTTAAGTTTGTCTACATTAGGTTTTCCATGGTGTTTTAATTTGAGTAGTGCTTGTAAAACAGCTGGGAGAAATGTGCATTTGCTGGTTTCTTTGCAATAACCTAATGTAGCAAACTGAATTTTTCCTTCAGCATTTTTACAAAGAAATGTATTCTATAACAGCCTAGTGCAGATTTATCCTAAGACAATACAAACACAAACCCTTTCTCTTCAATGTAATATTGTGCCTCTCTTTGAGATGTACATTTTTCTGTGGGCTGCAAAGAAATCATATAATTGGAAACAGCTTGCTCTTAGAAGAGATCACAAAATAAAATAACAGGAAAAAATGTAGTAAGGTCATGAAACAAAATCCCTGAAGTACTTCAAGTTCATTTAATTCAATTTGGATAAGCTCTGCTGAAGATTTAGCAACACTACTCTGGGTTCTCTGCATCTCAGAAGAAATATGTTTTATCTATTGATTATTTTTCCTGCATAGAAAAAAATCTGAAGTGTTAATTCTGTCTCCAGAAAACAACTGATAGATACAACCGATGGACACTGGTCTGGACTACTACATGATATATTTGGGTAAGTGTAGCAATAGAGCATATTCATGAATAAAGTCATCCTTTCAAAACTGAAACAGTTTGCTGAAGATCAGTATGTCCTCAGATAGATAAAACAAGTAATTGATTCACTCCATGTGCATCATTTGCATATTGTTCTTTTAAAAGTCTTTGGTAGAAATGTACAAAAAGTAATATTAGAAATATGACTGAAGTAATTGAAAAGTGGGTTTACTCCTTAGGTTCTGTGGCCATACTTTTCTCTTTCCTTTCAGGGTTTCAGTTTTTCTTTAAAAAAATTAAACACAGAAAACCATAACAAAATTAAAAGACTTGCATTTTCATTTACATGATGGTATTAAATTCTTAAATGAGTATGTATATATAGGCTGAGGATTTCTTTAGCAAATAACTTTTTATAAAAAGCCAAAACCCTGATACAAAATTGATACTAACTGACAAGATTCTAGCTGAGCCAAATTTTATCAGTGATAGATTTCAAATTCAGTGGACCTAAGGGTGAAATACTGTTATAACTAGAAATATATTCACAAAGTTATGCAAATTCTATAATCTACTAACCTGATGCTGTGATTGACTTGTTTCTGGACAATTATTTGTGGGATATCAGTGGAAGCTGAACATAATTGGAACTCAAAAAAATGTACTTTTGATTAAAAAACAGAAGTTTCAAAGGCTGGCTTCTGGAAATACTTTAAAAGAGGAAAAAAAAAAACCATAGCAAGAATCCAATCAAATTAAAATGTGTTACTCCATCTTCTTTTTCATATCAAAGCCAAACTAAAACTCAAAATGAAACCAATTTCTTAAAAATGCCAAAGAAAATACAGGAATATTTTCTCTTCTGACACTCAGTTTGTCACTATGATTAATTAAATACGAAACCACGCTATTCACATGTTGATTTACACAGGTTGTTCCATGATTCCTTGAGGTGAAACACCTCAAAAATCATGTCATGAGCGGATTTGATGACCAAAAGCAGACACAGCTGCTTTTGCTGGGCTGATGGCAAAAAGGACTGGGCTGTACACAGGACTGACAGGAAAAGTTGAATACATAAAGGCACAAAATGTGGCTGCTCCATTATCGAGTCTACTTTCAATGCTTCTTCAGGATAGCTTATCTAACCTTCTGGATTCTCTAAAAATGATCATTGTACACCAAGGCACATTGCTGTTTTCCTTCCAGGAGTACAAGCATAGGAATCTTTGTATATTGGACCAAATTTTCCCCTCAAGTTCCTCCACCAGGTGAACACCTGTGAATCTGAACTGTCTCCAGCAAGGGCTGCTGGTGTTCAAACACGGGAAAGTGTGTGCAAAAGCAAAGAGAATACACTGTTTCCCATATTCTTAGACAAGAGAGGAGCATGCTTAGGGTGCGGCACTAGAAATGTAAGTAAACAATAACAAAGCTTTCTGGTTGTTAATTATAGCTGAGCACCACAACAGTGTCTACAAAGGTGGTCAGGTTTTTTAGGATAAATAGGTATTTATGAAGATTACATTAAGACACATAATTATTGTTCTTCTTTCTGATTCCTGTTTGCCTTCTGAGATGCAGGGCAGTTAGATAGGAACTCCTCCAGCAGAACCCTCTTACACGGTGCTCTGTATATACCCTGAGTCTTGGGAGATGAGGGAAGGGAAGGCAACATCATCTATATTTTTGGTGAACTTCAAATAAACCCTGAGTAATAACATCTGCCAGAAAATCTCAGAAAAAGAAAAATGGAATCAGTTTAATGATCTGGACTCTGAATTAAGCCCTCTCCCAGAGCAAATTAAAACACTGCAGAGCTGAGCCTGAATCAATAAGTGTCAACTCAGGCAGTTGCTGAAACCAATAAAGAAGAAAAGACTGGCTCAAACAAAACCAAGCTTAAGCTACCTCCATCCACTGCAATAAAATGTTTCACTAATTACCTGAAAGTAAAACTGGTCTCTGTTCTGTCAGAAGAAAAAATTGCAAGAAATGGAAAAAGGATTCACTAAACTCCAGAGAGCTGAAAGCAGCTCAGTGAAAAATTGGCTTCAGCAAGACCTTAAGGTTTTTGGCACCTATGGAAAGAATTTGCTGTTTTGAATTTCTCATTTTGATCTCTACAAGTTAATGTTCCTTCCTTGAATACTGATGTAGCCAAAGTCCTAACAGAAGTAAAGTGATGGGCAGCACACAAACCTGCAAAAGAATATAATCTTCTAGTCATCCCCAGAACTCTGTAACTGGAATTCATTTTGTCAGGCTATTTAGCTAGAAGGTAGGAGACATGTTTTGTAAAGCAGACAGGATCTATTGGTAATTCTAATATTAGTCCTAATGTAGACTATTAAATCTGACTAACAATTCGTATGATGACAGTCTGACTTACAAAATTAAAAGAAATGGCAAACTAGCAGGTTTTGTCTACAAAAGTCCTGTTTTTCTTTACAATATTTTCACAAGGCCTCTATACAGCTAAGAGGTATATTTTTACCATTTTCCTAGATACTGTAAATCTTTGCTTATATATGTATCCATATAAAAAAATTTCAATATTTCAAGAAAAATCCAAATCATGATTTACACACTTTTTTGGACATGATACCCTCAGGAAAATGGCAACCCTCTCATATTTTTTCCCCTGCATGTAGCTATGTTTGGAGCCATCTCCACACTCCTTGACAAGGTGTACAAATAAGATTTTGCTTCCCTTGAAGAAAAAAGGCTGGTGTCAAGCCAATTCCGGGATGTTGCTGGCACACAAGCCCTTTCTGAGAGGCTGTGGAGAGCCTGAAGAAGCCAAGGTTGCTGCTACTGCTGCCACCAGCATGGAGGAGAGTGTAGAGGCAGCAGTAACTTCTGGGAAATGCGCCCATCTGCTGTCCACTGCCCGCCTGTTTTCTCTCTTTGCCCAGAGGAATGCCCTGCTGACCAAGGCCCCCGGGGCTGGGCAGTGAGGTCCTGGCCTTTTTCCTTACACCAGCCAGTTCACTGCCTCTGACAAATGCTTTCTTGGCCTGTGCCTGGAGCTGACTCCCGACAAAGCAACCAAACCAAAGCTCCTGGTTGCTTCACCAGCAGCACACACCTGCTTCAGCAGGACTCATGCTTTCCAAGTTACTTCTTTACACTGTGGTCTCTTTCAGCTCTGATAACTTTGATGTTTCCCAACATCATGGCTAAGGTAACTTCTCTAGCTTGTATTTCTACCTTTCCCATATAGCTCATTTCACAGAACTTAACCCTTTCTATTCTTGCCCTACTACCTCACCCCAGCCAGATGTACATTTTGTGAAGCTGTTTGAAGGTAGAATAAGTGTCCATTTTAAAGACTTCTGCAGATGCTGTGCCCATGACCTGCTTGCTTGCTGCATTCTCCCGAGTTTGATAAGATCTGCTCTATTGTGCTATATTGTATTACCAGTGTTCACCAAAATACACTTGATTCTGTTGTGTCAAGGAACAGCAGGTATTGATGCTCTCAGTTTTAGACAAAACACAGCTGTGTTTTTATGCACAGGCAAGTTGCTTGTGCCCAACATTAAAAAGAATCCAATGGGGTAATTGTCACAGATCAAGGAAAATTAAACTAGCAACCCTTTTCAACAACTATAAAGCAAGTTCATGTTGCTAGACCATGGTGATTAGCTCTTGACATTTCTACAGAGAAAATTGCTGGGCATTGAATAGAGGATGGGTACATCTTTTTACATATAATTTTTAAGTCTAAATTTAGTGTTTTAAAGCACTAAATAGTAATACAAAGTACAAATAGGATTTTGGAAAGTTAGCTTCAAATTTACTTCTCTTCTTTTGATTGCCTGCATTCTAATGCTTTTTTGAAACTGATTTCCAAGAACTGGAATAGGGAACCAGGAGAAAAAAAATCAGCACAAACTCAGCGATGGAATGACAATGGCTCTCAAATGTGTATGGGCAGATGTTTTCTTCTGTCTAAATGTCAGCAAAAAGCAATAAACTTCAATTTATTGGTGACACTTCTCCACTGTGGAAATCTGAATGTAGTGGCAACTGTGACCTGAGGGTTACATTATTCCCAAGAATATAGATAGAAGGGGAGTTAATGCTTATAGATACTTGATGCTTATAGATACTTTTACAAACTAATAACTTTATAGAAGGTTAATCAAAGGTTGATTATGGATCATGAACTTTTTTATTTGGCTTTTGAATTATATTTAAAGTTCGCATCTGCCTTTAAAATGCAAATTTCTATTCCAGGAACTTGTCGTAAAGAAAAATAAGGGGTACAACTGATGTGACTGTTGCATCTGATCTTGTTTCACAAATAAATTACAAGAGTCAGTCTTCAAAATAAACCTGTGTTCAGTCTTCTGTTTTATAAACAAAACGTGACCAAATCTGGAGAATACTTTTTGCAGTAAAGAAAACTGGTGAATGAGCTAAGGGCTGAGTTGTCAAAAGATTTCTAAAGTTTTGGGCTACTCATGTGCTTTAATATAAGCACACTTTAAATGGTTTCTATGTATTGACACTGGGGTGCAGTTTAGAGCCTTGAACCTCAACTCCAGCTTCAACTTCACTACAGAAAAAAGCCTGAAAACACTCCCAAAAGATCCCAAAAGAAATTATACAGGATTTTACTAAAACTCTTCCCTGAAGAGGCTGTATGTGCTACTATTTTTTCCTGTAGAATGATAAAATGTATAAAGACATATACCTGTATCTGTATTTGTATAATCAGCTGCTGATTTTTTTGCCTCAGTTATTCAATGTAATCAAAAGTGGGACAGTACCATTGTTTCTGAGGTGCTAATTAAATGTTCATTTTAAAATTTAAATGCATTTTACTGACATATTGATTATACGTTTGTTACACATTCATATGTTAAATAGGAACAAAGAGCTAAATAGCAATTAATATTTTAAATCAATGCATTGGATTGTTACATGATTTCTTGTTCCTGAAACAAAAGTATACTAGTGTAAGTCAAATATTTTTATTATTGAAACCTTATAAAAATAAGATACCCAACCACTGAAGTGAGCAAAAGGAAGGCCATCCTTGTATGTTTTTTCAGTAATGTCTTCCAGATTAAGCCCCTGAGAGGTAAATATGTAGGCCTAGACTTAACAGGATATGCAGGTTCCCAGCTCTTTCAGAGATTTCTTCTTTTATGGAAAATTTTGGAGCCAAAAAAATTTTTGGAGGTGAGTTATCATCTGATAAAGATGGCAGTGGATTCTAGTCACAGATAGAAGAACACTGCATGTAGTTTCTTGCTCTTTCTGAAGTTCATAGGCTATTTTAGTTTTAGTAGATCTTTTCACATCAAAAAGTGTTCAGCACTAGATCCACTAAAACTAGATTCAAGGTAATGTGTGAGGCACATTCTTAAGAGATCTCTTTTGCAAAGATATGAAATCTTTTTTCCTAAAGTGCAATGCAATATTTTTACTGGGGTTTTTTTCTCATAGCTTTTCAATTAATTTGTGCATTTATTTGTACTGAATTAATAACAACTTTCCATCTGAACTTTCTATTGCATGAATATTTTACTCCATCTAGATAAGAAGAACAGTGATTTAAAACGTCAACACCTGTCTGGTTATGACAAGCTTAACCGCAATCATGAGTGTTGTCAATGCGGGAACTTTCCTTCACTCATGTAAAAGCTGAAGCCTGAAGATCTGACAGAAAAGCCACAATATAATTGTATTCTTGGGGTTTTACCCCCTAATGCTCAGGGCAGTCTTATAGGAACGATTTACTTTACAATAGGTATATAGCATAAAAAGAAGGCTTGAACTACAAAACTGTCAATTAAATATCCAAAGGAAAGTGAGCTCTCCCATCGAAATCACTAATGTGATTTTCAGGTTGATTTCCCCTAAAAGTGATTTTGTTTCTATACCCACTTTTCCTGCTATTTTTCTGTTAAGTCTAATATCCTTTGGTCTAACCTTTCAGGCTATACTGTTCAAAAGATAGTATTTTGCAAAAAAAACGGAAGTGTGAGTGGTGAGGACTAACAGCATTTCAGATGGAGAGTTGCAATCCATGTAGTTGTTAGCAATAATTTCATCAAAACCAGGGTTGCACTCCTAGACATCCTAGAAAATTAGTGATGTCTGGCAACAGGACATGATTCAAAAGCAAAACGTCAGTGGTATTCAAAATGTTTCTTGTATCTCTCTCAGCACATGAAGAAATTCATAGGCAAACACAGGCTTCAGCAACACTAGGAAAATCTGTAGAGACTTTTGTTCATTCTCACAATATACTCAGAGCACTTCCAAAAAGTGTATCTTATGTATCCTAAAAATGTTTAACAGTGTTCTTTCTCAAATGCCTTGCAGAAGTAGAGACTAGTAGATTGACATGGTAATCAAGCATGTCAACAAAATGATAAAGTAAGCACATAACAACAAAAACCCCAAGTCTTCGAGGAATCTCTACTACTTTATTTTTGCTTCACATATTTGCAGCTCTTTAAATGAGCTACAACAGATACAGAAAAAGCTTAATCCAAATAAAAGTTTCTCAGATCTATATAAACTGAATTGTGCTCTCCCATGATGTGTTCCTTTGGACATAATGGAGCAGACCATACATTAATGTAATTAAAATCTAGATCTGCAGAAGTCGATGGCTTTGCACTCAGCTGATGTGCAGCTGCTGAGATTCTTCAATATAAGTAGCAAAAGGAAAGGTAGAAAAAACCCTTCGAACTGCAGACTGAAAAATATGCAAACGAAAGCTTGCTGCCTCCAGCAGCACATCTGGGCAGTTCTGCTGGTCACTGCTGCTGCGAGATGTAGCTCACTGACTGGAAATTCGAAAGCAAATGGGTAAGAACCCTCAGGCAAATCCGTTTCATTCACAAGGTGTATGTGCCGATGAGAATATTCACATGAACTCGCATCCATATACTGGAGGAAGTTTTATATTTCGCCCCGTTCCGAAAAGACTGGCTTTTCAGGAGCTCCCGTTTCGGCCCCGTTTAGTGCTGCCTGAGGCTGCCCGGCTCCAAGGAGCCCGCCGGCCCTCAGCAGGGATGCGGTCCTGCCGCGGCGGAGCTCTCAAACACGGGAGCCGGGATTTGGCAGTGAAAAGCGACTACACTTCCTATTTTTGGGGCGGTTTTTTTTGCTTTGCTTTGGGTTTTTTTTATAGGAAGGAGTGACAACGTCTGCCACTTTTTGTCCTATGAGATCCTGAGTGACTAATGGAAACCTGAAAAGGAGGTAAAAACAGTGAGCACAGGCAGTGCTTAGTCCGGAGTAACTTGCCGCCTGCTACCTGTTGAGATGGGTTCACGCAGGCGCTTTATTATTTCTGTCTTTCCCAGCGAATTCGTTCAAGCCCGGCGGGACCAGCGGAGCGCCGCCTAGCCCTGCTGGCAGACGCGGCTCCCGAGCTCCCTGGGAGCGGAGGCACCAAGCAGAGCGAAGTTTCTGACGAGAGGACCGGGATTCCGACTGCCGCCCGGGGGTGGAGGGGGGGCAACTCCCAGCTGAAGGGAGGGGAAAAAAGGCGGGGGGAAATAAAGAGGGCACGAAAAGCGCATCTCCCCCTTCGGCGAGGAGTCGTTCCAGGGGAGCTCGGTCTCCCGAAGCAGCGGGCGGCTGCCAGCGCGGGGAGGCGCGGAGACTCCGCCGCTCGGCGGGGCGGGCGCGGGCGCGGCCGGA